>OY293831.1:46893268-47058268 GCA_958507055.1 Crioceris asparagi
GTAACAGATCTAGTGTTTCTCGTCGTACCCAATTCTATCCTAGAAGATGACGTCGTAATTGGAAGAAACCTGTATGAAGATCCTGAAATATCAACTAGAAGGGACCAGAAAAGTACTCGAGTTGTTCGCAATAAATTTCTCGTGTTTTTCGAATTAAACCTTGCAATAATGAAGAACCATTAGATGTTCCGGATGAACATCGCCTTGAACTCACCAATTTGCTTTCACGTTTTTCAAGCCTGCTTCCAAAGGATGGCTTATTGTATAATAATCTGGGATTTGGCGACGTTGTGTATAATTTCCCTTAATAATAATTAATTTACTGAGTGATATAATTAATGTCTAGTCGAAATTGTTTCCACACTGCCAGGTGTAGATGATGCACAAATAAGTATAAAATAAGAATAGATAATGTATGAATTATAAATATTGAGAAGCTGGTGGTCACATCATGCAATTTCCTTGTTTGCTTAAAATATTTGTGATAGTGATTTATTTCTTCATTTGTAGATTTCTCTTGATTTTATTTATAGTCCTCCTCCATATTTCACTCTCTATAGATTTTGCATTGGTAAATTTACTTATCTATCTTACTTCATGGTTTCATTTATTAGCTGTGCATGTTTCTGGTTTTAAATCCTATTTTAGGATCTTAAATCGCCATTTTTGTTTACACAAACGCATCTATCGCTGACCTTTGTTTTTTCATTCCTCTATATGATATTCGACTCTCTGCGCCCACACTAAATTATTTAAACCCTTTTGTTAGTTCTCTATCAGGTGGTGCTGCAGCTCCTTCTTCAAGCGCTTCATATTAAATTTATATATAACATGATACCAAGGTTCATTCTCTCTGTCATTTGCAGTCTGGTTCCTGCTACATTCAGATCATTCTTAGTCCTTCTATTATAGGTTATCTAAGTCTGATATTTTCACATATTGCCTCACATTCCCAGCGAAATCCATGATTGTCCTACTTATCAATTCAGCCATGACTGTAGCTATCCTGAACTTCACAAAAATTGGCTTGTAGTGGATTCTGGGATGTACACTCTCAATAGCTCTTATATCTTCCTTTTGTATAACTCGTATTTCTTGCAGATGAATTGAAAAGCCTTATATTTCTCAGCCATAAGTAATTCGGGAATGGAATAGAGCCTAATATGTCTGGACTGCTGTTTGCTTCACTCGTCTAATGGCGTAAATAGCAGGTTGCAGTTTACGTTTAAGCAGGGTTATGTGGGCTTTCCATGTTAAGTGCACGTCAACTGTATGTCAAAGAAAAATGTATCGTCTGCGTGGACGTCAGTCGAGGATAAAAAGATCATGGTTTCAGTTTTACCCTGGTTGAGACATAATTTATTGGCACCAAACCATTCAAGTGCTTCTTCGCTCGCTTGCTCAGATCTTTGTATTACGATGTTCCTATTCCGCTCCCTTGATGCCAATGTGTCATCATTACCATAAAACACGGTGTGGCAGCTTACATACTTGGGAGATGATGAACCGAAGAGGACCTAGTATTGATCCTTGTGGAAGGCCATGTGTTATTGTTGCTATTGAGTTGTTTTCATGATTATGGGCTATCCTTTGAACGCGATTGTGTAGTTAAGATTCGAATAAAGACAAAGCCACTCCTCTAACACCATAAGGTTCAAGCTTGGTTAAGCATATCTCATGGCTTATGTAGTCGAATGCTTTGGTTAAATCACAGAAATGGACCCCCTTATCCTGGCGCATTTCAAACCTTCCAAAATGAACGAATATAGGTCCTTATTTATAATACCTATATAATTTACTAGATAGCTGTATTTGTCCAGGAAGGAAATAAGTTGTTCAGCCATCACCATTATCAGATTTTTTTAAAGAAACTGGGTGAATAGATATGAGACGTTAGTTGGTAACCTGTGATGGATCTCCTTTTTTAAGTATTAGTAACACTCTGGCAAGTTTCATCTTATCAGAAAATACTAGATAGTAAACGAACCCCAATTTTAATAATGTTTTATTCATTTGAAAGAGGAGACTTGAGAAATCTAAAATATGGGTATTTTTGCTTTGAGGATGGGGGCGATTTTTTTCGAATATTGAAAATCTGAGGCTAACAGATTATTTGTAGCACTATTTAAATTAGATTTTTTTCCATACAGTTACGGTTTTCGAGTTAGAGCACTGGTCAAATCTGAAATATGCGTATTTTAAACAAAGAATATACGTGGTTAATAGGATAAGTATATCTTCTCTGGTATTCTTATATTCAACCATTTTTATGGCTAATGTTACTCTCAAAAGTCTGAAATAAATATTAAAAAGAAATGGTCCGAATACAATATAATATTAATACTATTGGTGCTGATACCGGTGGAGTTGGTGCTATTTAGACACTAGAATATATTTTTAGGAGGCTGGCCAATCCAAATGCCAAGTTATTTATGGATTTTTTTTAGTTGATGATTCGTTGTAGACAACTCGAGACGGTGGAGGAACGATGATTGAGTTGATGCCTGAATTCAACTCGAGTTGGAGTTATTATAAGATAAATAGTATTTGATGTCAGCGCATTTATTACCTTAACATTCCATTATTATTTACATAAATAATGAAGAAGGTGTCATTTATTGACAATCTGTGTATGCCATTTTCAACGCAAATGTCAACCTTTCATATTATATTCTGCAAATATAACGAATAGGGTGATTCGAGCATAGTAAATCTCAGATATCGCTTCTGAAACTGGTAGGTACTGGTAGTTACTTAGGGGCTTAGGGAGCATTCATATTCACATTCAAGGCGCGATGGGCATTTTTAGTTATAGATCTTGAGTTCAGTTGGAGTAGACTCCTTAATTTATTCAGAGAATCCTGTAAAGAAAACAAACCCTCATGTTTTGAAACTATTAAGGAATGCCTGGTACACGTACCTATCTTGCGGTATTATCGATCCATATAATCCACGAATGCAAGAAAAAACAATTAAATAGTTATCGGGTCCTGTCTCATTGACAGTATTCAAAGAGGGTTTTAGCATTATCAGGGACTACGAATTCCCATTATGTTTGCCTACGGTCATTAAACAGATGTTGTCGCTGTACAGGGATATGAAATAATACTAGTCAACACGAAGAATGTTAAAATTCAAAATACTGATAAAACTTAAAGCCTAAAGATAGAAACTAAGAAACCTTTATGACTGTCTGAGATAATTGAGTTGTGTAAAAAACATAAACAATAACTTGAAAACAGGGAAATACATATAATTTGATGAAGACTTCTTCAAAAAATCAGATATCACAAAGAAAAACATCACTAAAAAGTGTGTTTATTATCGATAGAATGGGAAATAATTTATTTTATATTTAAAAAACCACAAGTCGGAACTCATCAAACTCTATATCATTTAAATGTTTGTGAAAGTGAATAACTAAAAATGCAAAAATATATAGGGTGTTTTATTAAAAAAAAACAGCGATGACGTCATATCCCCAAAATTAGAGTAGCTTTTGACAATCAAAGTACCTCATCAAGAAGTGCTAACGCTTTACAAAAAAAAGGTTCGGATATTTGTTTCATAAAATGTTGTAGCATAACCAGATATCAGGTGCTTTCAAACATTCTAGCCCCCCTGTCTAAAGATTCAGTAGTCTACTTAGAGTTGATAATATGTCATCTATCCTAGAACGTTGTAAGGACAGCTAAACATTCTGCGCCATTTGGCCAATGCCAATCATAACTCCAATTAGTTATCTACAGTAGGTACCTAATGTTTAAGCAATACTCAACATTCGGAAAGTATCGATGCATTCTTCTCTCATGTAATAGAAGTGTACTGGGGTCGGTTGACGTGTGATTATTTACTGATAACTGCTGAAAAGTAGTGCGTAATGTGTAGTCGGCTTAAGCTCTAAGATGCAGTAGGACAAAAGAAAAACTGCTTTTTATCCATAAAGGTGTATTTTTTTTCTTGGATTTTTATCTAAACAATTCATGTGAGCATCTTTTTTCCTTTTTCTGTGCTCGGTTATAAGTTTGCTAATTGAATTATTATGTGAGACTTTTTTAATCGTTAAATTTAAAGGAAAATTTTATATCTGTTATTTTAGCCAATCAGTTGCTTTGGTTTTGATAGGTTGCTATTACGACAACCAAAATTTTTTCGATCTCAAAATTAATAAGTGATAATTTCCCTGGCTTAACAGCTGTCACGTGCAAATGCCAGAATAACAACCGTAAATTATTTTTAACGAATATTTATTGATAAACTGTCAATAGTTTTATTTACATTTCTGGTATTAAATTTTCGTACCAAATCTCCAGCGAGCTTGAATTATTCTCCGCAAATTTTTTCTCAATTGCGAGTTTTTTGAGAAAAATTGCCGAGGCCCCAGCCAAAAAATTGCACCTCGAAAAAATGTTCGGAAATTATTCAAGCTCATGGGAGATTATAAGTGGAAATTCCCTTTTTTCATTATGATGCAGCCTACGTCTGATTGCTAGGCTATGATTTTTTAATTCAAATGATATTTTCAATAACAATAAATATAAAGCAGAAAAATAATGAATCAAAAATTATATTAATCAGATTTGCCTTGATTAGGTCAGTTCTCTATCACAGTATTACCGCTATAGTCTCGTTTTATTAGATTACTTCCATATGCGATGCGACTTCTATGACTGCTAAAAGTAGTTCTTTGAAATAGCACAATGTATAATCGAATTATATTCCATATCCGATATAATTGGTCCCATTTTTTATGGTCGCTCATTCCATTTCCAATATAAGTTCTAAATTTGATCTCTAAGTTTCAACATTTTTATAATGGAAACCTCTTAGCATACAGGCAAAGTTAATTCTTTCAAACTCATTGTTCACATTCGACAATATATAAATAATTAAATTATGTAGAGCATGTCGCGCATATCCAGAAAACTTTCTTTAAAAACATAGCTAAAAATAATTTATATCTATTATTATCATATAAAAAAAGAAATGCAACAATTTATAAAAAGTGTGAAATGAACATGAATTAGCCAAAAATATAAAATATAAAATAAGTTTTTACATTTTTATCTCTCTTCATCTGACTATAAACTTTACTATACAATAGGAAAAAGATCATTTCATTAATTTTTTAATACTTTTTAATCCAAAATAAGCCAAATACACTCGTTTTGAATTCTCTACAGATGGTGTCATTCCTTATTTTGCTACATTCACTTTTTTCTTGCAAACTATTCTCCATGCCAATGAAGGAGCACAATTATTTTGAAGAAGTACAAATTACTTGATAGTCCATAGCAACTTTTAATGGTGGTTATGATGCCTAAACTTATTCTGTGAAAACAATTTCTCAATCAAACTTGAATTAATCTTTCTTTGGATAAATTATCTAACAATTTAAAAATATGTAAATATGTATCAGTTAATCCATCAAACTAGGTTACTGGCCTTCTTCAAAACATTTGAACCAGGAAGATAGGGTTTTGAATACTTATTTGCTTGTCTAAACTCTAGCTTTGTTGCCAGATTTGTCCGTTTATCACCATTTGTCATATTATTGCTGCCGCCGAATGATAATGAAACTTCATAATTTTTTAAGCTACAAGAATTGAAAACATAACATAGATATTTATACGAATAGATTGCAAGTGAACCAACTCAAAAATATTTATTTTAAACTACTTTTGCACTTACACAATCGACATAACTTTTATTTGAACATTCAAGAAAACAACCTAGCAACACAGTATTCCCCTCAAGGTGAAGAAGTTTTTTGTCCCATTCTTTCCAGTCAGAGCGCACGCCAATTAACGATTGGCAATATCAGATCAAATTCTTTTAAAACGTTCATGTGATATTTTCTTTTCTTCCTTACCACTAGATTAGTTCGTAATCAGAGGATTCTTTATGTAAGCCGGACTATTCTAGAATTGGTTCTCCAACAATATTATTAACTTCCAAAATCCCTTTGATTCCCTATCAACATTCGAGAAATTTTCTACATCAATTAGTCTATTTCCGATTCTAATTTAATTTCTTTGAATGATATAATCCATTTATATTGCATATACCTTTCAAAACCCTAAATTATAATCAACTTTTCTGTTTATAATTCTAGTGGGCATCAAGAAAACCATCTTTATTTGAAGTTATTACTTCCTCCAATGAAAATAGATCTATAAAAGATTGTAGTTCAGACCATGAACCGAATAACCAACAAGACTGAAAAAAAAATATTCATAAATTTCTGTTGATACAGATCGTTTAGCAGTCCACTCACTAGCGAATATGCTCGGGAGCATGCTCGGTACCATAACTCGCAGCGACAAGCTTACTTGTGTGTAGGCAATATTGTCAACATGTTCGTAAGTTACTGGTTGACGAAAAAGACGGAATAATCCTACAGCTACCTATAGTTATTTTTTGTTTCTTTTATGGAAGCGCCGACATAATGACTTAATTGTATTAGTTATTAAGAATATTTTTGATGATAGGACATTCATTCGACATACAAAGATTTTCAACTGAAGCTCGTCGGAAACTCGAAATATGTTGACGAACAGGTTGCCGAGCATGCACCTAGCATATGAGATAGTAAATGGCCTGCTTTAGTGAATCGTTTGTGACGCGTTGTTTTTTTCGTGACTCAATATTTAATGAGTTATTAGATTGTTAAATAATTAATACCGATTAGCCAACACGTCTTTAAAATAGACCCTGTGTTCTCTATTTTCTACTCAATTTATCAGATATTGTTTGTGAAACATAGATATATTAAGGAAAGCGTTTGCGACTCTCTATTGTTTTAGAAAAATCAAAATTGATTTCAAACTTTGTAAGTATAGGCAACTAACTTTACATCAATGTTAAAGCGTCAATAAATATAATTTGGGTATGGAACGTAGTGACTTTATTTATTTATTCATAGTGTAAATTTCTCATGAGCACGAATAACAAAGAACAGACGTCACTTTTCTCAGGTGATAGAAATATAATCTGTGAATGTGAATACAGAGACAATCATTAGTTCATAGATATCCAGACATTTGTTGAGCAAATAATACTGCATGACCATGAATTAGAAAGTATCTAACGAAGATATAAGACTTTTGGCACCAACTTCAAAAGTACCAGCAACAATGGAATTAATATTATTTTGTATTTTGAGGTTTCATATACAAATTATATTTAATGATGATTTAACAGCGATGTATATTTAGTTGCCTGAGTCTACGAATTTTGAAGTCGATTCAGTTTTTTAAAACAATAGAGAGTCTCAAACGATTTCATTATTTTATTTGGTAATCTCTGTAAAAAATAGAGAATGTACGGTCTATTTTCAAGAAGTGTTGGCTAATCAGTGTTAATTATTTAATCTAATAACTCATTGATTGTTGCGTCACAAAAAAAAACAAACGCTTCACCAACGATCACAAACTATTCATAAAAATCTGTATCAAAAGAAATTTATTGATATAAATTTTTCAAATTCGTGTTGGCTATTCCGTTTATGGTGTTTTTCAGATCAAACTGCTTTCAATATTCTTTTTTCTCAATTTTCGTCTACTATGCAGCAGATGGTGCATATAATTTTTTTTCATTCTCTACATTGATATGATCCATTTTCTATTGTTGTAGGTACTTATCGTTATTTGGAGTCCATAAGTTACTTAAAACACGCTTTTCTAGAAGTAGTCTCCAACTTTCTATTATTCAATTACATGTGATGTTTCCCATGTAGTCCTCAGATCAATTCTCTTTTAATCTGAATGTCATTCGTATTATATATTGTTTTTTCTTTTTTCACTGATAATCGGCTTTGACCAGAAAATATTTGCATGTGAATGTGACAATGGCTGATTAGAAATGCGTATTATTTTCAGACGAAACCAGAGTAATTCTCAGGTTACTCGATGTTTAGTGAAAGCAAGGGAAGAACTTTTTAATTTAGTTTCTGAAATCTCTTTTTGTAGCAGACCAGTAATGCTTGCGTTCGGAATTTGTTTTGGTGATTGGGTGCGTTACTTTCTATTAGAATATCAATACATGCCCAATTCTATAATGAAAACAAGACATGCCCACGGTTACAAATTATCTAGACCCGTTTCACCCGTGGAGCTCGCAATTTTATAAAATATATTATTTTATATAATAACACAATCAATTCCAACATGACAGAGTTATAGATCTTATCATATTTAAAACAAAAATTCCATAAATTGAAATTTCCCTGGGATACTGAAGAGACATCTTATGACAGAAATTATGTATTGCCAATGTTTTTGACATATCAATAATAGCTTTGTATAGCAGGATAGCTTTTTTGACACCCGATTTAAATGAAATTGTGCCTATATTCTGCCGCAAGGCCGCAAGCCAAACTCCATCTACCCATGAAAACCATCTTGAAATCCGTTTAGCCGTTTAGTTATTTCGGAGAACGAGCACACTGGATTGTACTGTTTTTGAACCAAACGAATGTTTGTCTGCATGTTTTTCTTTATAGATATTCGCGTCTTATAAATTGTAAACTAAAAAAGAAAGCTCTTGAAGCTGTGAGAAATCGTGCTTCGCAAATAGAAATATGCCAAAACTATGGAATACTCAGGTCAACCCTACAGGAACGTACAATTACAATTTTTGCACTGGCCAAACTTCAACCGCAAAAATGGCATTCAACTCTTTTAAGATAAGTAAGTTACATGAACGAAAGTTGAAAAGCATTTGGCAGCAAATTCAATGGATGATGTCACTAGAAATTACTAAATTACGATGAAACTACCTACATTTTATATGTGTGCCCAAAATATCTAGTCCAGGCCTGGTAAGAAATTACCAATTTAAGGGCGGCCGACTACTACTATAGGTACGCCGGACTAATAAGTTACAAATGGCCGACTACTAACAACACGATTCCAAATAGAAATAAAAATTAAGTAAAAATTTACATTTTCTCTATACTATGCGGTTGCCTAATATTCGAGCTACAAATACAAACCAAAGATTGTTCACTCAGTCTACATATGCAAATGTCATTGACAATTAAAGTGAGATTATTTCAAAAAAGTCCGACTAGTAGTACATTCACTACCTACCAAATTACGCTTGAGAACGTCAATTTATATCTCCTTTGCGTTTTTTTCGATGGTGAACTCATGCAAAACGGGTTGTTTTTTTATTTCATTTGAAATTCAGAGGTGAGTATTTTTTCTGGTAAATTAATTCAGAATAGACCAAAAATAAGTAACGAGCATCAATTTCATTTATTCAAATGAATACACCTGACTTATTTATTCTTTTAATTTTGCATCGAATTCTATAAATGTCTCATGTACCATGTTCTGCATCTAAACTCATCGATTATAGAAAAAAAATCCGATTGGACATATTAAAATGTATCTACTACCTCTTTATTGAAAAAACTCTACAATTATCTTGTTTGACATGAAATTGTCATACCATTTCATTGGTGATAAGTGATAAGTCAACATTCAGAAATAACAAAATATTAAAAAAAGATACAATTTTTACTGATACCGCCAACCGTATTTTTTCGATAACTGTTGAGTTTAGTGAAGTTTAATATTGCTCATCAGCTAGGCAATTCAATGTTGAAAATGTGAAAGTCCTAGTGATTTGTGCTTACAAAGACAAAGTAACGGATTCGGATTTCAATGCATTTATGCAAACAGTGAAGAATATACTTAACATGATTATTAAAAAACAATGCACCATATATCTATCTGGTGATTTAACTTATTAGTCAGTAGTAAGGAATCTAGTCAATTTCTGTTACTTTTGAACTCCTACAACCTAGAGCAATCCATATTCGACCATAAAAGAATTAAACCACACTAAAATGTAGGTATTGACAATATTTTCACCAACTTGATGACAATATAAAAAGAATATCCACAGTAAGTCCCTACTCAAAATGGATTTCAGTCGAGAAAATAAAAAGTCTGTGAATACACTGAAAGAACAAAATTCGTAGAAGTGTATTAATGTCAAAACTTCATCAATATCTTCATAGCATCTTTCATTCAATCTTTCCCTAAAAAATCTATAAATCTAAGAAAGTCAAATAGTTTCTAATAAAAGAAAAATATTCAACATTTTTCCAATTGTGATATGTAAAAAAGAGAAGCTATTCGTCAAAAAATTATAAATTTGTTATATTTTTTAACCAGAAATTGATTTTTCATATATAGATACTATATAGTCCTTCTTGAAGACTTAATGTTAAGCGAGTATTGATCAATCATGAAGAATGACAATCTGAGCAAAACAGATTAACTTAATTTGATTATAAGAGTATTAACAGAGAGCCGAATAGCTCATTTTGAGTGCTTGAATAATTGGGAGAACCAAAATGTTCAAACTGGGTATGTGCTATTTTAAATATACACATTCATTTTGTAGCCATTCTTAGTCACGAACTTGGGAAGCACCATTACCAACAAATATACTATAACAAGGATGAAAAATGAGATCAGTTCTACACACACACGCGTTCACAAATTGTAAACAAACATTTCTTTGCATAAGCAACAAATAACAGTCGAAATAGACATTTAACCACCATTGTAAGTAATATACATACTCACTTTGAATGGATGTCTTATCACGCTCCCAATCACTTCAAATCTTTCTTTCATGCACTAAAAGATTCAAATGGCACTTTTTCCCACAGGACAAGGTATTCACGTTTTTTTAACAGAGTTTTTGCCGCGATTCAACCGCACTACTTATAACACATGTATATCCAGGACGAGGGAATGATATTACTACTGATAAATGAAATGAACATGAACATATGAGAATGATCTTTTTAACATCCGAACTATCAGTAGTTGACCTCATGGGGTCAGACCGTGTTTGGTGTTGGAGGGCCACAAATTCATATATTATTATTTATCGACATATATATAATCTGTAAATGATAATAATAATGTAGTGGGTGGAAGCCATTGCCATTGGAGAAGATTAAATTTTGAAAAAAATATTTCGTATCATTTATTGGGTCAGAATGGTCGTGTTTTATTGGCATGATGAAATCAAAAACATAATATATTGATCGAGTAATCTAAACGGGCACAAACTCATACGTCGTCTGATACTAGGTAGGTGCTTGGTAGATATTTATTATTTATTTACCTGTCTAAGGCACATATATTAGAAAAACTATTTCGCCAGACTCACAGTGTATTCTTAAGATGAAGATTTGCAACTATTTTGTCCTTCTGAAATACAGTGTGTACAAACAGTAACGTAACTTGCTTATATTTCGATTCCTGATACCTGAGCAATAATTCAAACATATATTTTTTCAAATGGCATGAGATTAAAAAATACCGACGGCCTGTAGCCAGCGGAACGGTAAATTTCTCAAAATTCACAAAATTTTAACAAGTTTTTTATTGGTATACTTACATGTCATTACAAGCAAATTTCCTATTTTTAACTGCATCTGTCATAGCCTTGTGGTTAGAGGTTGTTGTTTTAGCTGTTGAATATAAAGCAGATAGGGTTCACGTTCCGCTTCAACGCTGTTTTGTTTTTCGTCTATTTGTTATCAGTAATTTGAATATATATATATATATATATATATATATATATATATATATATATATATATATATATTTAATCAGGGTCTATATCAAGATCTCCAGAAAATGTACAATTACATCAAATTTATATTGAGTTTGTAACTTGGAATAAATTCAGTAGTTCAATTACCATTTTTTTTTTTTGAAAAATGCTTGGACCCGTCGATTATTATTTCCAATCTCGCTTGTTTAAATACAATAATAATACGGGTTGCCCCGATTTAGAGCTATGACGTCACACTTGATTTTTTTAAATGGCAACACTGTTATTTTATTGGCTGTTTTGAAAGGGCTTGCAAATTTGTATATAACTGCCAAATATCACATTTTCAATAAAACTACCATTACCAATAACAAATTATTTTCTGAAGTTGTTAGTACAATAAAACCTGCAAAAAATGCAAAATAAAATTCCTAAGATAATAATGAAAAAGAAGAATAAAGATGACACATCGAATATTAAAGAATGTGTAGTAAATTGCTTAAGCCAAGACAAAATGATACTCACAAAAAAATTACTATTACAAAAGATGAAAAATTAATAATAGACTGCTATGATGATAAAAGTGTTCAGCAAGCTGAATACATATTACACAGTAATTTATCAGACACATATGTAATCGAAAAGGAACATACAATACCGACTATAGCGCAATGGATAGTGAGAAGTCTCAATTTTTGAAAAATAAAATAAGAAAATATATTTAATCCGTCGATTCTCCATCTCCACCTGTTATACCTAAGAACCTGGGTGGGGTAGATTTTGTTATATAAATATAACCTTGTTAATGGATAGTGAAATAAATTTTGACGAACTCATACAACAAGAAGTGGAATTTCACGATTTTCAAACACTAAATGATTCGATACATAATAAAGATAATTATATAGTGCACATAAACGTGAGAAGGTTAAATGCCAATTTTGAAAATCTTGAAGTTCTTGTTGAGTAATTGAAAAACAAACCTTACGTAATAATTTGTACGGAAAAAGGAAAGCTGGAATGTTATCAACATTTCCAATTGCCTGGATATAAACTATATTATAATTATGGCTCTATTAATATAGCAGATGGTGTAGTTATGTACCTAAAAGACAATATCAAAGAATTCACAGAGACAGTATTATCTGGGAGACTTAGAATCCTGCACTCCAGAGTTCAGATTGATAATAATTGTAATATAGAAATATCTGCTATTTACAGATGTCACGATATTAGCAAAGAAGAATTTATCTCTGATATAAATTATTTTCCAATAAGTAGGAAAAATGTTACTAACCACTTTGTTATTGGAGATTTTAATATTAATATACGTGATCTGGAAGCGTTAAATTTTGAATTCTTAAACAATATGTTAGAGCTTGGATTCTCTCCATCTTTCCAAACCATTACTAGACCTTCATCAGAGGGTGCTGAACAATCATGTATAGATAATATTTTTATTAAGTCGAGTTATATCAATTACAAACATTTTGAACTGAATGTTCCTTATCCCGATCAGTACCCCATTTTTTTAACTACTGATAAAAAAATTGATGAACTGAAACAAGCTATAAACAATAATAATATCAACTACAATATTCTAAATAATATAGCAAACGACGTAAACTGGCAACATTTCATTTCATTAGACCCTAACATAAGCATGGAATTAATCATCCAAAAAATACAAAACTGCATTGTCCTGGCCAAACATAATAAGGTAAAGACAATCAAGACCTCAAAATTTTATCCTAGAAAGAAGTGGATAACCCATGGAATTATTATATCTTGTAATACCAAAGAAACACTATACAAATTATGGAATAAGGATCGAAAAAATAAACAATTAAAAGATGAATATACAAGATATATCAAAATATTGAACAAAGTTATTTTGGACGCCAAAATAAAAAGCGATATGAATTTTATTAGTCAATAGTAATGAAAACCTCTGGAAAATTATCAAGAAAAAAATAGGTACGAAAACTAAAGATAGAAAAGACATTGATTTTATTTATGATGAAAGTAACAGTTGTAAAATATCCAATAAAGATGAAATAGCCGATACCTTCAATCACTACTTTTGTGAAACTGGGATTAAATTATATAGCAGTAATATCCCGTTGAACCCTTTTTCTATATATTTATTCCCGACTAACTCCTACCAGATCAAGTCGGTCATAAAAAACATGAAAGATAAATCCGGCGGTATTGATCAAATAATACTAATATTGCTTATCCACTGGCCTGCATATTTAATTTATGCATTGAACAAGCAGTTTGGCCAGATGTTCATAAAAGTGCTGACGGCCCATACATAAATCTGGTGATACTCATGTACTTATAATTATCGTCCTATATCGCTTATATCAAATTTGGCCAAAATATTTGAAAAAATTATAAACAACAGATTAATGAACTTCTTCGTAAAACACAAAATTATATCAAAATATCAATATGGATTTTTAAAACACTCGGGCACAAAAGATTGCTTTTCATTTATCTCTAATGTTCTCTACAGCAGCCTTGTACAAAGCCAACCAGCAATTGTCGCCTTTTTAGACCTAGCAAAGGCTTTTGATACAGTTGACCACGTATTACTATTAAATAAACTCCACGCTATGGAATTCGCGGAAAGGCACACAAACTAATAATTGATTACTTAAAAAATAGACAACAAAGGCTACAAATAAATGATACAATAAGTCAATTTAAAACTGTCAAGACGGGGGTACCTCAAGGGAATATTATGGGACCTTTACTATTTCTAATATTTATGAATGATCTCCTAACTACTGCAGATAAGGGCACTATAATTGCATATGCAGATGACACCGCCGCTATTTCTGTTGCAAATACCTGGTCAGACGCGTTATCCAAAATGAAGACAATGCTCGATTATATATCGACATGGCTAGTGAACAATAAACTCTCCGTGAACATTGAAAAATCGGTGTACATAACTTTTGGAAACTATAGCGATAGTGTCCATACTACTGGTGATATTAAAATTAATAACAATTTTTTAAAAAGAGTTGAATATGTAAAATACTTAGGAGTTTATATAGACTATAATCTCAATTGGAACAAACACATCGAATATATAATAAAGAGAACTAGATACCTTATATTTATGTTCCACAAATTAGCCAAAATTATGGATTCGAAGACTCTGCTATTAATATATTATGCTTTTTTCATAGTATTGCAACATATGGCATTATTTCCTGGGGTGGAGCATACAATTATAGTTTATCATTGCTCCAAAGATTACAAAATAAAATACTTAAAATTATCAATTAAAAACAGGCACTACTAGAAAATGGTCCTCTAACAATTAAAAAACACTTTTCACTAGAATCGCTTTGCTTCCACTACTCAAGCCTAAAGGGAAAGTATCTGAACTCTACGAGTATTACTAGAAATAAAAGCATTGTACTACCAAAAAAACCTAAGAGTGTCAGTGACAAGAACAGTATTTATGTAGCCACAAAACTATTTAACCTTCTACCCAAGGAACTAAGAAATATATCAAACAAACAGAGCTTCAAGAAAAAGTTAAAAAAAATGGGTCGCAGATAATTTATGAATACGCAAATTTAAGGTAAAAGAGAAAATAATAATTATAAAAAGAAAAATATTATAAGTATAAATAAGGCTTACTTTATAAAATGGTAACCTGAACTTAGGAAATAATTATAATTAGCAATATAGTTTGGAATATAATTATTTCTTTATTTTGGGATTAGGGTAAGAATTTCTGTTGATTTTTTATATATATGTATGTATATATATATCTTTGCTTTTGTATAGATATATTTTTAGATTATTTGGTTTAGTAAGCCAGTTCCTGAGAACAGCTTTCCTTCGTGTACCTCTTCAGGAATTGCATATACATTTTTCTTTGCTATATATAATAATTACTGGTTAAATAAATAAATATATATATATATATATATATATATATATATATATATATATATATATATAAAACTATGACGTCACACTTGATTTTTTTTAAATGACAACACTGTAAGTTTAATCTTATGTAAAAACAAGTAATCTGTTGCTATGGTTTTTACTTATTGAGTTTTCGACAAATGTTTTGAAGTTTAAAAATATCGTTTATTAGTCTGATCTTTGGAGAAATCGTTCAGTATGGTTTATGAGAATTTATTTATTATTTATTGAAATAATTAAATTCAATAAATTGCACTACATGTATGTTACTTTGTATCTTGTAATTGGTAAGGAATAAAAAAAACCAATGGCCTGTAGCCAACGATAAGGTAAATTTCTCAAAATTCATTGAATTGAAATTTGAACAACCTTTTCATTGGTATACCTAAATGTCATTACATATAATTTGCCGTATGTATCATAGCGGTTAGAGGTTTTTGTTTTGGCTGTCGAATATAAAGCAGACAGGGTTGGCTTTCCACTTCAAAACTGAATTTTTTTTAGCCTATTTCTTGTCAATGAATATACTATATACATTTTTTAATCAGGGTATGTATTAAGATCTCCAGAAAATGAACAATTACATAAAATTTATATTGAGTGTTCATATTTTATCAATATTTCTTATTTTTTCTTTAGTATTTTTTTATGGATTTTATGGAAAATTGCTTCGGACAAAAGTTGTAGGGACTGATTATATCTATAACCCAAAATTATTTTTGATGATATTTACACTACGGCTCTTTTCTAATAATTTTTTAAAATGTTATATATATATATATATATATATATATATATATATATATACAAAAGAAGGTTTATTTTGGGGATAGCAGCAATAACGAAATTGAGTACTCTTTTTAGTAATTTATTCCAAGCTTTCGGGTAACATTGTACCCATCATCCGGGAAACTACAAAGTAATGGAATAGACAATATAACCAAAAAAAAATATAAAATCAGTTTTAGTATTATTTTCATACATCAAACTTACCACTAAGTGAGAATGTTTTCGTGGAAATTGATGGTAACGTAATCATAGAGAACTGTTCATTTTATATAAACATAACAACATTTTTTATCCTGAATTAAAAGAAACAATAAAATACACATTCACTAATACACATTTCAGGAACAACGGCCATATTATAATGATAACTGAAATCGATATCCATCAACTCAACAATGACATCTTTTACAACAAAAAGACAAAGAGAGAAAATTTTGAATTAGACAGATGATAGCAGTTATTTCAGGAAAAATCCTTTACATTTTTGTTCTATGTCAACCAAATCTCAATATTCCTGTTGTATTCTATATTATTCACTCTATTTTAAAATTCTACATTAATAATCATTTAACTTAGAAATCAATGTTTTCCGTATTTCTTACGCTTGATTCCATAATCAGAAGATAAGCAAAAATCTCACTAAGATGACCTATATCTGATCTTCTATTCAGTGTATTGTCATTCATATATATATGTGCCATTTCTAGAAAAGCCCGTTTTGTGGTGTTTCTTTCAATATCTAAAACTTTTATCTGATCGTAGTTCATTTTGTGGCCACTTTTAGAAACGTGCTCTGCTAAAGCGCTTCTTTCAGGACGCAGTCTACAGTCACTTGCATGCAAACTAATTCGGTCTTTTAGATGTCTTGAGGAATGACCAATGTAGATTTTTTCACAGTTTGAACAAGGGATACTGTATACTGCATCTGATATCGACAGAACAGGAGTCTTGTCTTTGATTTTACTAAATATTTTATTTATGCATAAAACAGATCTATTAGTTATTTTAATACTCAGATGAGGACTGAAAATTTTATTTATATGAGGTGAGATATCTTTTATATATGGAAATCCAACATATGATATGTAATTGTTCTGTGTAGGAGGATCAATATTCATCACTGTTCTATTCATACTGTTGTTTATTAGGTTGATAGGGTAACTATTACTTGAGTTGTAAATCAATTTTTTAACCAACGATGTAGGGTATCCGTTGTCACTGAATAAGTTAAACAATATTTTTAAATTTTTCTTATGAAATGATTGGTCACTAATTTTTTGGATTCTATTCTTCATCGCCGTAATTACATTCACTTTTATAGAGTGTTTTTGATAGGACCAGTAATTTATGTAACGCCCAGAACTAATGGGTTTTCGGTACCAATCCACTAGCAGAAGTGTACCATATCTAATAACCTTAGTGTCAAGAAAGGATATTGAATTAAATTGGTCTTCGTTCTCCAAAGTGAATTGTATGTGTGGATCGAAGCTATTAAAGTACCATAATATTTCGTCCTTAAAATCATGAGGGAAGGATAACAGTATATCATCCACGTATTTTTTAATGAAAAAAATTTTAAACGGTAAAACAGGAATGATAATATCCAGTACATAATCCATTACATAAGCTGCTAAAATCGGTGAAATAGTGCTACCCATCGGTGTACCAAAGGTCTGTTTATAAAATTTCCCGTTGAACACAAAATAGTTACTTTCAAAAAGGAATGTTATTAAGTCAAGAAAGAAATCTTGATCAATAGAGCAGTGTTGAGCAATGTCACTCCATTTTTTCTTTATGGCCATATGACAAATTTTCAGATAAATATTGCTGAATAGCGACACCACATCTAAGCTAGCCAGAATATGACCCATAGGTACATGAGTATTGTTCAGCAATGTTTTTATTTCAAATGAATTACTGATATAGTAATCATTATTAGAATCATAAGCTTTAGTAAGGATTTCACAAAGAAAATTAGCAATATTTTCAGTTGGAGTTCCAATTGAGGCTAAAATTGGTCTGACAGTCATTGGCTCTTTATGTATTTTTGGTAATGAGTAGAACTTTCCTGGGTTACCCTTATAGCAAGTCAGTTGTTTCTTTTTTGTGTCAGTAATAAAGTTTTTCTTCCACATCGTTTTTATGAGATTATTACATTTATTTTGAATTGTAAGAGTAGGGTCTCTCGCTATTTCACAGTAAGATGAATCATTATGTAGTATATTCTCAGATAAATCTACATACTGTTGTCTTTCCATAATGACAGTAACATTTCCTTTATCCGATCTCGTGACAATTATATTATTGTTGGTTTTGAGAAATTGTTTTGTTTTAATATATAACGATTTAAAAATTGAGTTTTTATTTTTAACTTTCTGTGCTACATTTGTAATAATATTTGTTGCTCTTGCTGTAAGGATAGTTTTGGTATGTTCATCTAAAATATGTGACGTTAGGTTGTCTAAGTCTGATAAAATATGTCTAATAGGAATGTCGGTGCCAATTTCGGGCTGTATTGCAAACTTGGGTCCTAACGCAAGAAATTTAAGAACATCATCAGGAATATTAATATTTGTGAGATTTTTTATCCATTGGTCTTTTATGTTAAGTTTTTTATTAATTTCATCTGTAGTAATTCTTTCTAGTTTTCTTAAATTTCGTACCTTAGTTTCATGAAAAATTTTATTATATTTTTGTCTTTGAAATAAAGTAAAATTAGCGAACAAGTCATTATTAGCTAGGGTAATGATTTCATCTTTTAATTTTGATTTTTTTGATTTTAATTAATTTTAACAACCTAACGTCACATATTTTAGATGAACATACCAAAACTATCCTTACAGCAAGAGCAACAAATATTATTACAAATGTAGCACAGAAAGTTAAAAATAAAAACTCAATTTTTAAATCGTTATATATTAAAACAAAACAATTTCTCAAAACCAACAATAATATAATTGTCACGAGATCGGATAAAGGAAATGTTACTGTCATTATGGAAAGACAACAGTATGTAGATTTATCTGAGAATATACTACATAATGATTCATCTTACTGTGAAATAGCGAGAGACCCTACTCTTACAATTCAAAATAAATGTAATAATCTCATAAAAACGATGTGGAAGAAAAACTTTATTACTGACACAAAAAAGAAACAACTGACTTGCTATAAGGGTAACCCAGGAAAGTTCTACTCATTACCAAAAATACATAAAGAGCCAATGACTGTCAGACCAATTTTAGCCTCAATTGGAACTCCAACTGAAAATATTGCTAATTTTCTTTGTGAAATCCTTACTAAAGCTTATGATTCTAATAATGATTACTATATCAGTAATTCATTTGAAATAAAAACATTGCTGAACAATACTCATGTACCTATGGGTCATATTCTGGCTAGCTTAGATGTGGTGTCGCTATTCAGCAATATTTATCTGAAAATTTGTCATATGGCCATAAAGAAAAAATGGAGTGACATTGCTCAACACTGCTCTATTGATCAAGATTTCTTTCTTGACTTAATAACATTCCTTTTTGAAAGTAACTATTTTGTGTTCAACGGGAAATTTTATAAACAGACCTTTGGTACACCGATGGGTAGCACTATTTCACCGATTTTAGCAGCTTATGTAATGGATTATGTACTGGATATTATCATTCCTGTTTTACCGTTTAAAATTTTTTTCATTAAAAAATACGTGGATGATATACTGTTATCCTTCCCTCATGATTTTAAGGACGAAATATTATGGTACTTTAATAGCTTCGATCCACACATACAATTCACTTTGGAGAACGAAGACCAATTTAATTCAATATCCTTTCTTGACACTAAGGTTATTAGATATGGTACACTTCTGCTAGTGGATTGGTACCGAAAACCCATTAGTTCTGGGCGTTACATAAATTACTGGTCCTATCAAAAACACTCTATAAAAGTGAATGTAATTACGGCGATGAAGAATAGAATCCAAAAAATTAGTGACCAATCATTTCATAAGAAAAATTTAAAAATATTGTTTAACTTATTCAGTGACAACGGATACCCTACATCGTTGGTTAAAAAATTGATTTACAACTCAAGTAATAGTTACCCTATCAACCTAATAAACAACAGTATGAATAGAACAGTGATGAATATTGATCCTCCTACACAGAACAATTACATATCATATGTTGGATTTCCATATATAAAAGATATCTCACCTCATATAAATAAAATTTTCAGTCCTCATCTGAGTATTAAAATAACTAATAGATCTGTTTTATGCATAAATAAAATATTTAGTAAAATCAAAGACAAGACTCCTGTTCTGTCGATATCAGATGCAGTATACAGTATCCCTTGTTCAAACTGTGAAAAAATCTACATTGGTCATTCCTCAAGACATCTAAAAGACCGAATTAGTTTGCATGCAAGTGACTGTAGACTGCGTCCTGAAAGAAGCGCTTTAGCAGAGCACGTTTCTAAAAGTGGCCACAAAATGAACTACGATCAGATAAAAGTTTTAGATATTGAAAGAAACACCACAAAACGGGCTTTTCTAGAAATGGCACATATATATATGAATGACAATACACTGAATAGAAGATCAGATATAGGTCATCTTAGTGAGATTTTTGCTTATCTTCTGATTATGGAATCAAGCGTAAGAAATACGGAAAACATTGATTTCTAAGTTAAATGATTATTAATGTAGAATTTTAAAATAGAGTGAATAATATAGAATACAACAGGAATATTGAGATTTGGTTGACATAGAACAAAAATGTAAAGGATTTTTCCTGAAATAACTGCTATCATCTGTCTAATTCAAAATTTTCTCTCTTTGTCTTTTTGTTGTAAAAGATGTCATTGTTGAGTTGATGGATATCGATTTCAGTTATCATTATAATATGGCCGTTGTTCCTGAAATGTGTATTAGTGAATGTGTATTTTATTGTTTCTTTTAATTCAGGATAAAAAATGTTGTTATGTTTATATAAAATGAACAGTTCTCTATGATTACGTTACCATCAATTTCCACGAAAACATTCTCACTTAGTGGTAAGTTTGATGTATGAAAATAATACTAAAACTGATTTTATATTTTTTTTGGTTATATTGTCTATTCCATTACTTTGTAGTTTCCCGGATGATGGGTACAATGTTACCCGAAAGCTTGGAATAAATTACAAAAAAGAGTACTCAATTTCGTTATTGCTGCTATCCCCAAAATAAACCTTCTTTTGTTCCTAATTGGTCAGCAAATACTTCCCAGCATAATTATATATATATATATATATATGTATGAATCAATCAATGAAATCATGATATTTGTCTGGGTGGCGGTGCTTTGTTTGGTAATCAATCTGACTGAACATTTAAAGTGGTATTATGCAATATTGTGACACTGTAAAATTGTAGGTATTGCCCTAACAGTTGTTGACGTTATTCAATGGCGGAAGGTGTGTTTGCCCTTGCAGTAGTTGTTGTCGGCACAGTTAGACGTCCTAGCGTAATCTTATTATTTACCAGTAGATTGTAGATTGTAGATTGAAAGGGGGTTTCAATGCACTGCGACCTTTAGGTCTATTGTGCCCCCCGTCAGAGCTGTTCTCGCTATTTCGATGTCTACAGCTCGTCCTCCAGTTCCAGAGTTCTAATGAACTCCAGTATCTGGGATGGCTTCAAGCGGATTACTTCCTCACTACTGACAGTTTCTTGTCCAAAGCATTTTATGCGTTGGCTGGCTATTGCGAGGCATTCCGTCACCAGGTGATCCGGAGTTTCCTCCTCTTCCCCGCAGAATCTGCACTCGTCATTTTCTGCTAGACCCAATCTCGACAGGTGCTTCCTGAGGCGGCAATGTCCTGTAAGGAATCTAATGAGCAGGTGTAGCATATTCTTGCTAAGATCCAGATGTTTCTTAGATCTCGCAGTGTCAAAGTTTCCAAGAAACTTTTTGGAATGATCCAGCCCAGGAAGATTCCGCCAGAGGTTTTCTCTTTCGGTTTCTTCCTTCTCTTGGAACTCTTTCTTGTAGGTATATTTACCTGTGCCACAGAAAGGTTCTGGGCCAATAAAAGGAGCTTGTGCTCCTTTTTTGGCAAGTGTGTTGGCCTCTTCATTTCCTTTGATTCCGGAGTGGCCGGGAACCCAGATTAGATAGACCTTGTTATTCTTGCCGATTTTGTTGAGTTTTCTTCGGCACTCCCATACTATCTTAGAATCGATGATATGGGAGCTCAGTGCTTTAATCGCAGCCTGACTATCAGAGTGTATGGCTATATCACATTTCTGATAGTTTCTTTCTAGGTTCATTTCCACACATCTTTCGATTGCAAGTATTTCTGCCTGAATGATGCTTGGACAGCGGCCTAACGGTAGTGAGCATTTGGTGCCAGGCCCGAATACTCCAGCGCCAGTCCCCGTCGTGGTTTTAGAACCATCTGTGTACCATTTGATGGTATTTTTCTTAAGGGCTTGGGATGTAGACTCCCTTTCCCAATCTTCTTTTCTACTTAGCATCGTGGTGAACGTTTTCTCGATGCTAGTTTTCTTTATCATCTCGTCACTGGGAAGGTTCGCTGACAGGATATATTTCGTCAGAGAGGACCAGGCTCTCTGATTCCTGATTCCCTCATGGCCAGTACCTTCCCTGGATAGTCTTAGAATGGCCTCATGGGCTACTCTATCTATCACCAGATGTAGAGGTGTGAGATCTGTAATGATCTCCAGTGCTCTAGTTGGGCACGTTCTCATAGCTCCAGTGATACAGACACAGGCAAGCCTTTGTAATCCATCGAGGGCATTCCTCGTATAGGTTTGCCTTGCCTTGACATGCCAAACTATTGCTCCATAAGTTATTATAGACCTCACAATCATGACGTACATCCATCGCAGTATTTTTGGGTTACAACCCCAAGTCCTACCAGCGAGTCTTCTGCACGCCATCAAGGCCTTTGTTGCTTTATTGGCAGTAATCTCGAAGTGTTTGTTCCACAGAAGTTTGCTATCTAGGGTTACTCCCAGATATTTAACTTCAGACTTCCATCCTATGATGTCTCCCTGTAAAGAGAGATATTTCGTAGTTGGAAGTTTCCTTTTCCTGGTAAATGGAATTACTGTGGTCTTGGTTGGGTTGATATTTAGTCCTACTGACAAGCACCACTGTTCAATAGTTTTGAGGCCCTCTTGCATCAAGTCGCATAAGGTATTCCAGAATTTACCTCTAACTATTAGGACTATGTCATCTGCATAGCCTATACATTCTAAGCCAAGCTCCGTAAGCCTGTGGAGTAGTTCATCCACTACTAGACTCCATAAAAGGGGAGATATTACTCCTCCTTGAGGTGTTCCGCGAGTGGCCTTAACGGAGGTGGTTTGATTGCCCACCTGCGTCTCAGCTATTCTCGTCTTTAACATCTCATACATCCATTTAATAATGGTTTTGTTCACCCCTCGCCTTTTGAGTGCCTCTTCGACCGACACGTGAGTTGTGTTGTCAAAGGCCCCAGATATGTCTAGGAAGGCACACATGGCGATTTCTTTGTTATTCAGAGTGCTCTGGATGACTTCGGTCAGCTGATACAGGGCCGTCTCTGTTGATCTGCCCGCCCTGTAAGCATGCTGACATTTGTGAAGTGGTTTATTCTCCAGATACTCCGTTCTTATGTGGTTATCCACTACTTTCTCCATTGTTTTCAATAGAAACGATGTTAAGCAGATGGGTCTGAAAGATCGAGGATCGGTCGCATCTTTTTTACCTATTTTTGGTATGAAGGTTACCTTTGCCCTTCTCCAAATTTTAGGTATATGACCCAGTGCTAAACAGCTTCTTGATATCCTCAGAAGATGGGGAAGAATCTCCTCCATTCCTTTCTGCAGGAGTACCGGGGAAATTCCATCTATTCCTGGTGATTTATACGGTTGAAAGGTGTTTATTGCCCATTCCAACCGTTGCTTTGTAAATATTTTCTTAGCAATATCCCAATCTTCCCTGCGAGGATTCTTGATTTGAGTTGCTATGTCCATACTGATTGAGGGTTCATTACCTGGGAAGTGTGTTTTGAGGAGGAGAGTGGATCGTTCCTCTTCTCCCTCAGTGTATGACCCGTCTGGCTTTTTAAGCAACATTGTGGGAATTATTCCCCCCTTTGCCATGACTTTTTGAAGTCTGGCTGCTGTGGGAGTGGAAGTGATCTTTTCACAAAAGGCTTGAAAATTAAGCCTTTTGGCCTTCCTGATCTCCTTATTGTACTGAGTAAGCTTCTCAGTGTACCCCTGCCAATTACCATCTCTTTTGGCCCTATTAAAGAGCCGACGGACCTCTAGCCTGAGGTTTGACAGGTTCTTGTTCCACCAAGGTGCTTCCTTACTTGTTCGAACTTTCGAGAGTGGACAACTTGAGTGAAAAGCCTCAGTTATTGCCGCACTAACCTGTTCGACTTTTTGTTCCAGATCGTAGTGCGGGTGTTTTGCCCCATTCTTGTCGATCTGTTCCAAGTTTTGCTTCAGATGGATCTTATAGATAGACCAATCCGTATTTCTAGGATTTCTGCTTGAGGTCGACGAGGTAACCTCCCCCGTTATCCTGAATTCGATAATCCTATGGTCTGAAAGTGATGGTTCGTTCATCACTTTCCAACCTATAACATTTTTCCTCGCAGCAACATTAGCAATTGTTACATCCAGGACTTCTTCTCTTGCTCTCGTGACAAAAGTGGGAGTTGTCCCCACATTGAGGGTCTCGAGGTTATTAGCTAAGAGATATTCAAGTAAGCACTCCCCTCTGGAATTGTTGTTCGTGCTTCCCCAAATAACGTTATGCGCATTGGCGTCACAGCCTATTATGACTGGCAGTTGTCTGCTGTTACAGTATTGTACCAGCTCCTGCACTTCTGCTGGCGGTATTGTTGGCCCATCTCCAGCGAAGTAAGCGGATGCTATGACAATGTCTCGGTCGATGCCCCCAATATTGAGGTGTACCATTATTGGAGTTAGATCCCGAGTCATGTATTCTGAAACACAAATATATTTAATATTGTTTCTTATGAGCACACAGGCACGTGAGGATACTTGCCTCTGGTCATAAATCAATATTGAGTCTTTACAGGCCAAACCTCTGATTTGGCCTACTTTGTCGATCCAGGGTTCCTGGATCAGTACAATATCCAGTTTTAGATTTGCGAATAACCTTGCAATCACTGCTGAAGCTCCCTTCGCGTGATGCAGGTTCACCTGCGCTGCCTTCGTGAAGATGAAGGGTTATTTGTGTGGGGTGGATGGGCTGGGTAGTCCAGCCTCTATAAATCCCCCTGCCTTCTCTCTTCCTGTCCTTCCTCGAATTCCATACGGGAGGTGTCCTTTCCGGAATTCGAGGAAGTTCTCTGGACACCACCACTGGGTTTGGTTTCTTGCCTAGCCCTGAGACAGGAATGTGCCCGAACCGAAAGTTCATTAAGCACCCCCCTGCTTTCAGGGCTTCTCCCGATTGGTGATCAATCCCAATCGTGAGAACCTTGCCACTTCCCTCTTTCTTGGAGCTTAGAACTTTCCAAGCTCCAGTGCTGAGGTTAGAGTTCTCAACCTCGACGAGTCGGAGGATTTTCTCTGTCTCCATGTCGAGGCTTCGTGGGAAGAACACGGTTATGGAGACGGGTTTAGGGATGTCATTTTCTCCCAACGCCACCAACTCGGGTCCTTCCCAAGAACTTAGTGTCGGCACTGACTTCATGAGCCAGTCCGCCGATTTCTGGGATCCACAGTCTACCAGCATCATTCCACAGCGGAAATGAATGCCGGTGAAGTGGATCCCCTCTCCTCGCTGCGGCACATCTCTTCCACTAGCATATCCTCTAGTGAGGAGAGCCGCTCGGCTCCCAGGATAACCTTCGGGTATTCCTTGGGTAATATTCCTACCCTGGTCGCCTTCTCTGCCTTGACTGCTGCTGCAAATTCAGTGGCTTGCCCGGTTTTTGCCGCAGCTGTCTTCGGCTTCTTTGAGTGAGGCCGTTCCGGAGGTGTGATGTGCTCCGGACCTCTCTTGCCTTTCCCCTTACCCGTCGGGGTTACTCCCGGGGTTGAGTGGATTGGTTTGATGGGGTGCTGAAGAGCCTGTTTTCTGGCCTCCTCAGGTGCAAGGCCCTGATGGAGGAGTCGCAGGTACTTCTGCACTCCAGCTCCACTGAGGCCCTTTCTCAGTGGATCGTCTCTAGCGCCGGGCTGTCCTAATTTGGGCAGCTCGAATGGCAGGCGATTTTTGTTTTTCCCTTTTTCAAGGGGCCCGGATGAAGAGGTGGAGGCTTTCTCCTCCTCTCCTCCGGTGGGTTTTCTTTTCGCTTCTTTGTCCATAACTGGTCCCACGAGTAGCAAGGGTCACGTCGGTCCGCTTCTGCAGAGCCCCGCATGCAGAAGTAAGGGGTTTGTTACAATGGAGTTCCCCCCGGTACTCCAAGGTTGAAGCCAGTAGGGACTAGTCCTCTAACTAGCCATGCATCCTTAGCCTGGTTTCCCACTTTGGATTTAGAATTTTTGACGAGGTTATTTCCTCTTGGTCTTACCAGTAACGGCTTATGTTATATAATCATCTTGATTATATATCAATTGAATTCATATTCAGAAATATCATATATATATATATATATATATATATATATATATATATATATATATATATATCTGAAAGGATGTAAAAATTTCGCAACTGAAAGTTATGTACTAAATGACTTCGGTCTTTACAGTAGATAGATGGCGATAATCACATATAGCCATAAACTACCAACGATGAAAACAACTACTCGGTAGACAAAAGCCCCATCCCGCAATGAATTATATCATCGCTGGCAGGTGCAAAGGATCGAGGTCTCACTCGACACCAATTGCGGTAACTTCTAACACCGTTTTGTTTCATTATCTATAAAACACATCACTGTTGAACCAAGAACAGTGTTTGAGCCAATATAAATTTATTTTAATAGAAAATTATTTTCAAAATGGTACAGGAAGTACCATCTGTAGAAATGCCGAAGGAATCGAAGCGCTGCCTTGCGCGTTAGACGCCACATGAGTTTTGTCGCTATAAGTTAACCATATTAGTACTTTGCTGTTCATTAAAAGCATCCACGAGGTTCGTCGACGGTCGAAATAATTGGTGATATTGTTAGATCAATTCGTCGGATACCAAGTTAATTTTAATCGTGTTGTGCTCTGGAAAACGAAGTCATTTCGTTCATCGGGAAGGTTAAAATAGTCGCAACATTTTATTATTTACCCGAAATCGAGGAAGGCAGCCAACAAATATCCATTGTGCCAAAGGCTCCTGAAAGAAGTTGGACCGGACAGGTAAAAGGTGATTGCTTCCTAAAAATTTCCTTACAAATCTATTTACCCCATCCCAAATCACCCCTTTTCCCTTTTCGTGACCACGCAGCGAAGATCGTTATTTTGGTATTGGAGTGTAAGGTTAGTATTTGTTGGATTGTTAGTTATTTTATTAATCTCATTGTTTATTAATTCGATATTTGTCGTAAACGAATATTACAGTCCACTGTTTCATTCTCTATCAGGGAAATTCCTTAAAGCCCCCTCTTGTTTGGACTCGTTGTTAAACCATTTGATTCCGACAGTCGGTTGAATCTCGTAATCATTGGTCCGTCTCGAGCACGGAAATCATATTTATGTATTAGAAGATCAATTAACTT
Organism: Crioceris asparagi; assembly: GCA_958507055.1. Lineage (NCBI taxonomy): Eukaryota > Metazoa > Arthropoda > Insecta > Coleoptera > Chrysomelidae > Crioceris > Crioceris asparagi. Next base: position 46,921,294 of record OY293831.1, read on the forward strand.
TGGGAATCATTTGGTGTCCGATTCGTAGGGCAGTAGTTGGGGAGTTTTTAAAAATAAGAATAAAATATCTTATTATCTTTATTTATTTCCATGTTTCGATGTACTGAGATTGAATTTAATAAATATAGATTGAAGGTATTTCTTTACAGATGACAAGCATGTGATCAAAACTCAAACTGAACCATAGCAAAAATTGTCTTCAGTGAAATATTTGATTTATTTTGAACAATATTAACGTAAATAATTATCATTTGTTGTGGAGTACCTCAACTTTGTTCCTGTAAATTTTGGCATTAGGTTCAAGCTAGAATTATCTGTTTGTTTTATCATCAGTTTCTTTTGCTCAATAATCTATGGATTTTGCAACAATGGACGAAAGGAAGGCGGAGCGATTATTAAAAACTTTGAATAAGAAAAAGGAAATGCTATACGCGAGAATTCAAAGATTCAATGATTTATGGCAAAAACACACCGATGCCATAGGTGTTGAGAGTTTCAAATTCCGTCGTTTTTGGTATCACTTCCTCGCCATATTTGGCATTGCGGACAGTAAAACATCTTGTACACGATAAAGGCAGTAGGCTTCCTGTAGCTTCAGAAGTCGTACCCAGAGACATGTATATGGACGAGTTGAATACTTCGGTCTCCTCTCTCGATCAAGCCGAATAATTATATTTGCAATCAAAGAAATAGTTCCAAGCCGGTGGGTTTGATCTCGTTAAGTGGGCCACTAATTCTGAGCATCTCAGGCAGAAATTTGTCCTCATTAGTGTGAATCCTGAACATAGAGAATTTGATGCTGGAAACCATATTTGCTCCATTTTAGGTCTCCGGTGGCACTCTGACAAAGACGAGTATGATTTTATAATAGAATTCGAACCAAAGGTGGGAACCAAGCGTGAGATTCTGTCGACTGTCTCTCGAATGTTCTATCTTTTAGGATTTTTAGCACAACATACCTTATATTTGAAAGTACTCATTCAAATGCTTTGGCAGGAGAAGTCGGATTGGGATGAAGCTCCTGGCGAGGCGATCATTTTAAACTGGAATCTAATTCAAGAGCAGGGCTCTATGTTGAGTTCGATAAGAATTCCACGTTTTTTCGGTATTTCCCATGATAGGCAACACACCTTGATAGGATTTTTGATGCTTCGGAATCTGGTTATGGGGCTGTAATCTATCTCAAAATGACCCAGAATGATGGAAATGCCTTTGTGAGGTTGGTTTCCGGCAAATCCAAGGTTGCACCTACAAAAACTCGAGTTGTGTGCAGCCCTCTTGCTTGCCAATTTATTCAAGCTTGTTATTCATAGTTTCGTAACTCGGGACGTGAGTCCGTCAATTAAAGCGTTCACTGATTCTACTATAGTGCTGTGTTGGCAGAGTTCATCACCCAACCGCTGGTCTACCTTCATAGCTAATCGAGTGGCTAAGATTCAAAATCTCATCCCAAGAGAAAAATGAGCTCACGTGGAAGGGAAACAAAATCCGGCCGACTGTTTATCCAGAGGTTTAACCCCTCAGAAGTTGTGCCACCATCAGTTGTGATGGAATGGTCCAAACTGGCTTGTCGAAGGTGAGGAAAGTTGGCCTTTTCCAGATTTGTCGTTGGAATTGATAGAACCACCTGAACAAAAGCCGACAAGAGTGAAAATATGATATAAAATGTCATTTGTACCTACTCATCGTTTTCGAAACTGCGGAGAGTTATGGTTTATATCTTGCAATTCTGCCACCCAGTCCCTCGCCAAGAGTTGATCACCCGAGAAGATTTAATCAAATCGGAACATATTCTTTGTCGAATCATACAATCACAACATTTCCAACAGGACATGTGGGCACTACAAAATGCTAAACCATGTTCCAACAGAACTCAACGTTTAGCTCCGTTCTTAGTCAATGGAGTTATTTGAGTGGGGGAACGGTTACAAAATGCCGCTGTTGGCTTCGAATATGTGCATCCCATAATCCTCCCCAAAAAGAAACCATTTGTACACATGTTGGTGCGTTATTACCATTTAGAGAGTCTTCACACAGGTCCTCACTTGTTGATATCGTTATTACGACAAAGTTATTGGATTCTCTCCGCTCGATCGGTGGTCCGAAAAGTGATACGGAAGTGTAATATTTGTTTTCGAGTCAAACCCAAATCGTTTTTTCCACTTATGGGAAATCTCCGAAAATGTCGATTGAGCCAAGTCAAAGCATTTTGGGGCCCCCCGGGGTCGACTATGCTGGTCCTTGGCAAATATGCATGGGACGTCGTCAAAATTCGGCCGTAAAGAAGGCCTATATTTGTCTTTTTGTTTGTTTATATACGAAAGCGATTCATTTGGAACCGGTGACTAGCTTGTCAACTGCTGCTTTCCTAGCCGCATTTAGAATATTTTTGTCTTGTCGTGGTGCTTGTTCCACGATATATTCGGATTGTGGAATGAATTTTGTCGGTGCTAAGAGGGAATTGCATGAACTCCATAGTTTACACTCTTCTCGAGGAGAATTTAGAGAATCACTGTTAGATGGCCTGAGAGATTATAAAATAGAATGGAAATTCATTCCACAAAGTAGTCCTCATTTCGGAGGAATCTGGGAATCTAATATTAAAACTGTTAATTGAGGTTGAGGCTTTGATGAATTACAGACCTTTATGTCCTCTTTCGGATGACCCATCGGAACCCTTAGCGTTAACTCCTGCACACTTTTTGACACCTACACCCTTAAAATCATTACCTGCAGACACATTATTAGAATTGCCCTCGCATCGTCTCTCTCGGTATCAATTATTGGACAAATTGGTACAATCTTTCTGGTCCAGATGGAGTAAAGGTTCGGACAAAATGGACTCAACCTTCATGTGCTTTACGCGTGGAGACTGCGGTTCTTATTGACCAGAACCCTCTGGCTCCTCTTCAGTGGCCACTGGTAATAGTCGAGGAGGTTCTTCCAGGCTAAGATGGAGTCATAAGAGTGGCCGTTGTTCGGACAAATAAAGGCAAGTTACGGTGACCGATTGTGAAGCTGTCAAGCTGCTCCTTGCCTAGCCAGTAAACAAGTAGAAACCTTGTATATATGTAGATAAATTATCGTTGTTTTAGTTGCCTTACAATTTTTTCTTTCTATTTTAGGTTGAACTATCTGATTGTTTCTTAAAGTTTAGAAGATATGTTTTATTGCAATATCTCCGGTCCATCATTTGATAGTTCAGAAGATGAGTCTTCAGGGGAGGGGGTATGTTTGAGCCAATATAAATTTATTATAATAGAAAATTATTTTCGAAATGGTACACGAGGTACCATCTGTAGAAATGCAGAAGGAATCTCAGCGCTGCCTTGCGCGTTGGACGCCTCTTGAGTTTTGTCGCTATAAGTTAACCATATTAGTACTTTGCTGTTCATTAAAAGCATCCACGAGGTTCGTCGACGGTCGAAATAATTGGTGATATTATTAGATCAATTCGTCGGATACCAAGTTAATTTTAATCGTGTTGTGCTCTGGAAAACGAAGTCATTTCGTTCATCGGGAAGGTTAAAATAGTCGCAACATTTTATTATTTACCCGAAATCGAGGAAGGCAGCCACCAAATATCCATTGTGCCAGAGGCTCCTGAAAGAAGTTGGACCGGACAGGTAAAAGGGGATTGCTTCCTAAAAATTTCCTTACAAATCTATTAACGCTATCATAAAACAACCCCTTTCGAGAGCACGCAGCGAAGATCGTAATTTTGGCATTGGAGCGTAAGGTTAGTATTTGTTGGATTGTTAGTTATATTATTAATCTCAATATACATGTTATATTAGATTATATGATGACGTAATGTCTATAACAGACATTGTTGCATGACCTATATTGTATAAACGGAATTTGATGACAATGCATCTGGTACTTGCTAATCTTGATATTCAACTCTGTAAGATACAGCACCGACAACAAAGTTGCAACCACCCACACTGTCTTTCCAGACACGTACGGTTGTAATAAGACATTTCAACAGCTTCACACAAATTGCAAACTCTACATTTTTTATAATATAAAGTACGAGCATCTTTCGCGCTCGAGACATAATATAATTATTATCACACCAGTAATCATCTTAGTACATAAGTAACTTAGTTAATATAATATTTTTCTGTAACTTATAACTTTCAATAAATAAAGTGTAAAAATTGTTTTTAAAAAGTAAATTTCAAATAAAAAGATATAAAAATGGCGCAGTCGGTAGAATACTCTCTACACGAATACAACACGAGAATTCTAACTATTTGTGGTGATTTCCAAATCTTCAAGAGAAGTGATCCTCAAAAAAAATCAAGAAACCACTACCAGTGTAATTTTTCAGAGCGAGAAGATCTCTCCGGCATCAAGGAATACGCAGACGCTCACCTGGTGTAACACAGTTCACGGAGGAAAGATTTCATCTCCCGCTGACGAATGAAGAATTTGCTGTAAGTACAGAGAATCATCACGTTTATTATTATTATTGTTTCAATTGATAATCGATTATTTCGGTTTTCCCAAATTGTTATTTTATATTGTATACCATTTCTATTGTCATAATCCCAAATTATATCACGCACCATGGTTGAAACAAGAAGCCAAGTCGGTGATTCAGACAATATCCAAAATCAAAACGCCATCCAACATGTAATAACTGAACCATACAAATTGTCGGAGATTTTCTCAATCATTCCCGATTTCGATGGAAATAAAGTCATGCTCACAACATTTTTAAACACTTGCAATACCGCTTTTCAAATGGCTGTAGGCGATCAGAAAAATCTGCTCGTTCTACATATAAAGAACAAACTTAGAGGTAGAGCCGCGGAATTAATTAATTCACGCAACCCAGATTCATGGGACGAAATCAAGTCACTCTTAGATGCTCAATTTGGCGACTCAAGGGATCTTACCGCTTTGATTCAAGATCTTCAAAGAATTAGACAGTTACCTGGTGAATCGCCCTTAACTTTCGTTGCGAGATTACAAACGCACGAGGCAAAAAATCATGCTTCCATCAGAAAGAAGAATTTAACTAACATCGAAAAGACAGCTCAAATTCAAGTTACTGATTCAATGGTACTCAACACCCTACTAACCGGCCTAGATCCGAAACTTGGACAAATAATCCGAGCTAGTGAGCCAACCGATATGCTTTCAGCAATAAAACTAAATTCCCCAGAACAGACCATCGATAATTAGGCCAAACCCGAACTTTCATAGACCTTCAGCAATTCAACCAAATCCCAATTTTAATAATTCCCAAAATAGAGCACATCACTTGAACCCACAAGAGTATACGCAACCAGAATATTATCAAAACGATTATTATGACCCAGCGGATCAATCGTACGACCATAATTACCACAGTGATTATAATAATTACGACAATGACTACAATTCCGACTATTCTAACACTTACGAACCATCATACTCTTACGAAGAAATCCCTCAATCTGTACAACCTCAGGATTTTCAAACATTCCAAACACAAGACCAACCCCCAGGACACAATCTTTTCCAAGATCCGATATCAGAGATTTCAACGAAAACCAGAAAACTGACTCTGACGGACGAGACACCACTAGAACACCACTTTGCGTAAAATAATTGTTAACTGTAAATTCGAGAAACTTATTTAATATGAAAGATGCAACAGATACATTTAAAATTTTGATAGATAGTGGAGCTGGAATTTCAATCTTTAAGCCAAACACTTGTAAAAATTATAAAAGACGACAAACAGAAAATATCGTAATTCAAGGAATAACAACTGAAAATGTTCCTATAACCGAATCAGTACTTATACCTTTTGTCACAAATGACCCACATAAAGTCTATATATGCAACTTAGATATCGATTTTGACGGTTTACTTGGCTCCAATTTTCTTCATAAATATGATTGTGTATTGGACATAAAAAATAAGCAACTCATTACAAACTTTAAAACCATTTCTCTTTACTAAGTTAATAATGATAATTGTAGTGAAACGCAGAACGCAATTCCCACGAATAAAATAACAATTCCACCCCGAACAGAACAAGTCTTCATACTTAAAACAAATAAGCTAGCTAACACACAGGCAGTGTTATTAAGGCAAGAAATCGAAAGAGTTTTCATTCCAAACTCTATAGTTAAGATAGATAAGAATGGAGAATTTCTTGTGCCAATCTGGAACGCCAATGCCATTGATAAGACTATCGTATTTTCTGAACTAGAATTCGATTTATACGAAGACGAAAATAATTTCAGTATATGTAACATCAACACCAATACAGACTACGAACATACCGACAGACGATACGAAATTATGAATCAGCTTAGATTAGAATATCTTAACGACGAAGAGAAAGAAAACATCAATCAACTTTGTCTTGATTTTGAAGAAATTTTCTATTTAGAAAACGACAATTTGACATTTACTAACGAAGTTAAACATGACATAGAGACAAAAAAATATAAACCCATTTACACCAAGTCCTACCGCTATCCACATGTACATAAGCAGGAAGTTAAATCCCAAATTTCCAAGATGTTAGAGCAAGAAATCATAAAACCATCAAATTCACCCTGGTCTTCCCCCGTATGGGTTGTGCCCAAAAAATGGACGCCTCCGGGAAACAGAAATGGAGAGTCGTAGTGGACTATAGGAAACTGAATGACGTGACAGTAGGTGACAAATACCCCCTCCCGAACATATCAGATCTCCTAGACCAACTTGGCAAATGCCAATATTTCACTACGCTCGATCTAGCATCGGGTTTCCACCAAATAGAGATTAACTCTAAGGATATTCCATAAACAGCCTTTAATGTCGAGAATGGACACTTCGAATTTGTCCGAATGAAATTCGGTCTTAAGAATGCCCCCTCTCCATTTCAGCGCGTCATGGATAATATTCTTTTAGGAATCCAAAACGAAAGATGCCTCGTCTACATGGACGACATAATAATATATTAACCAACTATCCATGAGCACATTGCACGTCTAAAATAAGTATTCACCCGCCTTAAGAAAGCTAACCTTAAAATCCAGCCAGACAAGTGCGAATTATTAAGAAAAGAAGTTTCGTACTTAGGTCACTTAATTACTAAAGAAGGCGTTAAGCCAAACCCCCAGAAAATCGAATGCATTCAGAACTTCCCTCAACCCCGAAATCGAAAAGAGATTAAATCATTTCTTGGCTTAGCTGGATATTATCACAGATTCATTCCGAACTTCTCTAAGATCTCAAAACCTCTAACTGAATTATTAAAAAAAGACATCACCTTCAATTTCAACTCCGAATGTTCAGAATCCTTTAACGAATTAAAACAAGCCCTTACTTCAAGCCCTATCTTATCGTACCCAAACATCGAAGAACCTTTTATATTAACGACCGACGCTAGTGCCTTCGCGATTGGTTCAGTCCTTTCACAAGGTCCCCCTTCTAAAGATCTCCCAATTGCCTATGCGTCAGGAACTCTTAGCAAGTCTGAAATAAACATTTCAACTATCGAACGAGAGCTTCTAGCGATAGTTCGGTCTGTAAAACACTTTAGACCATACCTTTATGGAAGAAAGTTCATTCTTATCACCGACCACAGACCCCTTATGTGGCTTTTCTCTATAAAAGACCCAGGGAGCCGATTAACTCGTTGGCGACTTAAATTAGAGGAGTACGACTACGAAATTGGCTACAAGCCTGGTCGTATTAACAAAAACGCAGATGCTTTATCTAGGATTAAAATCAATCACATAAAAGAGTGCCTCAAATTTCAAGAAAGACTATCTCAATATTCTATACTTCCTACCAACGAAACAGACGACGAAGTCGACCAAACGATAGACATTTCTAACGAACGCATTTGCGAAGAATTTAAGACATTTTTAGAATTGTACAAGACGACTTCACTTGTAGACTACTCTAAGATGGAATATACTAATAACCAACTTCTGAACAAAACAACTAAAAACATCATCACCTTTTTTCAACAGAATAAGCTTAAAGACACCTATTATAAAATCATAGATGACATATTCGAAGAGAATGCAGAGTTTACGGATAATGAAGTAAATATACTTACTAGTAAAACTATCCAAAATAGAAAATATTTCATTATACCAATCCCTTACGATCCAAACTTTGTCAATGAACATCTTTTTACAGCCTTGTATAAAAGTCAACAAGAGCTCACCCAGTCCACAACATATTTCGTTGAGAATAACACCGACATCCCAGCTATAGAAATGCTTTCATTTATATTTTCCGAGAAATAAATAAATTTTAAAATTTGTCAAGACCTTGTAAAAATCCCCGATGAAAACGAAAAGCCAATTATTCTTGACCAATATCATAAAGGTAAAACGCATCTCCACCGAGGTATTAACGAAACCATTCGTAGAATAAGAGAGAAATATAATTGGCCTGGAATTACAAAAGACGTCGAAAAATTCATCAAAACCTGCGACACCTGTCAAAAGATCAAAACTTGTAGAAAAATGTAGGTAGTCTCCTCGTCATAACAGAAACCCCAAGATCCCCATTCGAAAGAATTATTATCGACATTTTAGAAATTCCATCAAGGACCTACATACTAACGATACCTGACGAATTGACAAAATTTTCGCAAGCTTACGGACTACCAGACAAATCTGCAAAAAGCGTAACCAATACACTGCTACTGTATTTCCAACACTTTGGTACCCCTATAAAAATTTACTGTTATTACGGAAGAGAATTTGACAACAGTTTATTTAGGGACTTATGCAGTTTATTTGACATTAAGCTCACACACTCCAGCGTTGGACACCCACAATCCAACGGCTCCATTGAAAGGTTCCATGCAACTCTTCTCGAAATGATAAGAGCCCATGTAACATATCACCCTAACGAACACCCCCTGAATGTACTGCCTTTTGCAATTATATGCTATAACCGATCAGTTAACAAAACCCACGGTTTCTCACCGTATGAGCTTGTTTTCGGTCACACAGCCAGCAGACCACCTACATACAATCATAAAGAACTAATAACTAAATACGTCCGAGATCTTAATAATAGGATTTCATATTACTACAGTCTAGGTCGCAAACGCACCGAAGTACAAAAGGAGAAAGCTAAAGAACGTTTCGATAGACACGTTCGAGACATTACTAACAAATATAACATCGGAGATAAAGTTTACACTAGGGAATTCCAAATTAAAGACAAGTTACGAAACAAATTCAACGGACCTTTCACAATACAAGAGATTCACAACAATTCAGCTACTCCCATTAACCCCAACATTAACCAAAAGACAAAAGTTAACTTCGACAGAATGAAACCCTATTTAGAGCCTTAATTAATTTTCAGGGTTATCCTGCTGTTCGGATCAGCATTTTGCCAATACAACATCGAACCGATCAAAAACACATTAGGTATCTATTATCACGACGAGACAAAACTTACCATAACAAACAACCCTGTTCAAGACTTTGACTAGAAATTTAGACGCCTCAGACGGACAGTACTATACCAAATGCATAGACAGTCTCAAAACAGATCAGAGCCAGATAGAACATCTAATGAAAAGTCAAATTTCAGTTACAAGTTACAGTTACAAGTGCTTTTAACTCCACCCTGAGAAAGTTACAGTTGAACGAATCAATTCTCAATAAAGATCTCAGCAAGATCGAAAGAGCAATCCACCAGTTGTCTGATAAGTTAGCACTGATAAATGCCCAACTGAAATTATTTGAAATCTGCGAAAAACTAATGGAAAGCAACATATATCACGAAGGTTATCTAATGATATCTTGAATGCCATAACATTTGCGAGATTGAATATAATACATTCTTCTGTAATATCACCCGATAGTTTGATTGGTTCTCTTAAACAAATATCACAAAACTTAATAAAAAACAACTTACCGCTTCCAGTTAAACACTCAAGCATTGCTGAATATTTAAGAATCATAGATCTAGAAGCATTTCAAACGAAATCTGATTTGGTATTTGTTCTGAAGATCCCTCTAATTGAGCAAAAATGCTACACCTTATTCCATTTATACCCAATCCCAATTTATGTTAATAGAACTGGTTTTCACCATTTGTTATCATTTTCAAATAAATACATTGCGCGTGACGATGATTCTCTCACTTACATAAGCATTAAAGACATTAGTGCGTGTAAACAATTCATGTTCCAGATAATTGTTAAACTTCTATCATTTATAGTCAGGGATATAATGTCCAAAACTAGAAGAAAATGTATGGCTGATAGTTTTATCAGAACCTATACATCCAACTATAAACTGTCCTAACATCAACGAAAATATTATAATTAATTAAAATTCGATATTGAAAATAGACCAAAATTGTTATGCATTCATTGGCATGACAAAAATCCAAGCAAGAACGAAGAGAATCCTGGATATTTCACGAAATCCTCATCCTGTCTTGATAGACTACAATTGTTGTGAAAACATTCCAAATAACGTCAAATTAGAAGATCTAACACCTCTAAAATTGAACGATTTGAACCTCGATGATTCAGCAGTATCCAAACACAAACTGGAAAAGTACTCCGAAGACCTAGACGACCTCATCAATAAGCCTTTTACAGAAAGAAATATTTCTTGGTTTTCATATCTAACCATAACTTTAATAATATGTCTCATAATCTTCTATATTTGCCTCAAATGCAAAAATTGGATCCTATTTCCTAGAAGAAAACCTTCAGCCCACGAGGAGCAAAAATCCAACAAAGGACTTCCACAAATCCCAAACTTTATCCTACGAAGAAGACCACCCCTGCAAACCGAAGAAAGAAAAGAAGAAAAAGCCTAACTTTAGATTTAAGCAATACTTGATCAAAAATTGCTGTATAACATCAATTTTTTATATATGGGGATAGTTGTTATATTAGATTATATGATGACGTAACGTCTATAACAGACATTGTTGCATGAGCTATATTGTATAAACGGAATTTGATGACAATGCATCTGGTACTTGCTAATCATGATATTCAACTCTGTAAGACAAAGCACCGACAACAAATTTGCAACCACCCACACTGTCTTTCCAGACACGTAGGGTTGTAATAAGACATTTCAACAGCTTCACACAAATTGCAAACTCTACATATTTATAATATAAAGTACGAGCAACTTTCGCGCTCGAGATATAATATAATTATTATCACACCAGTAATCATCTTAGTACATAAGTAACTTAGTTAATATAATATTTTTCTGTAACTTATAACTTTCAATAAATAAAGTGTAAAAATTGTTTTTAAAAAGTAAATTTCAAATCAAAAGATATAGAATACATATACTTATATGGCAAATGAAATCTGTTGACCTTATAAAATAACTTTATCAGCCCTATTTTTTATATATAAAGACATTAATAAAAAAATAACATACTGTATAAATTATTTTTTAAATCAACTACGCCGAATTGAGACAATATATAAATAAAAATTAAATGTTTTTAGAGGATGTACTTAGAATAATTTTTGTTCGACGATATTCTCATAATTGTATCTACATAGACAATTCGGTTGTAGGATTGCTTTTTTTATTTTTTTTATGGCTGTTCGCGCGTTTTCCATAGTAAACGTACTCCGACTTGGACGATTTTTATTTCATTTGAAAGAGGAGAGTTGGGAAATGGTCCCATTTAAAAAAAAAAACAAATCCAAGATCTCCTTCCATCCAAAATCCGCGGAGAGGGCATTTTTCTCTAAAATTGAAAATCCCAGACGAACGAATTAATGAAAATTCCATATCCGGAAATGCTTAAATTGGACATTTTTATAAATAATCATACGTTTCCGCTCTGCAGTCTGAAATATGTGTTTCAGGTATGTGGAAGGGGAACATTTTTCCGAAAATCGAAAATTTGAGATTTGAAAATAATGTAACGTGGATAGGTATTCATGTACTTACGGTTGATATTCGTTTATTAATTATTTAAGCTACTACGTTGCTTACAGTAGTTATTGCATGTATATTTCCTTATGTAGTTCTGAAATTATAGTAGAGTTATTCTCGATCCTTCGAGAAACTATATGTGAGATACAAATTTGTCATAGTATTGTCAGTTTGACAAGGATCTAGAACATTAATTATGTGTGTCTAGATAATCATAGAACATTCTCGATGAATGTCATGTCATGATTCAGGTATATAAAGCCGTGTCGATCACGGGACAGAGTCAGTCTTATGAAGTGAGTTTATAAAGACAGTTGATAACAGTCAGTCTGTGGAATCAGAGGTTAATAGTAGTCGACAGGTTAATAGTAGTTCTGTCGGTAAAGACAGTGACAGTATAGATTGTCAAGGTGACAAGTGGTGACAGTTGTACCATAACAGAAGATCGTGTACAGTGTGTTTGAAAATAAACCATTGGAAGCAAACTGCGAACTTTGAGTCTTACGCAAGTGAACTCACCCCACAACGTTTAGCACAGGGTTAAACGTTACAATAAGAAACCATATCCGGAAACATTCAAATTGAACATTTTTTCAAAAGAGTTACGGTTTCCGAGTTTTGTAATAGTAAAGTCTGAAATATGTGATATGCTTAATTCCGCTATGTGGAAGAGCAATATTTTTCGAGAATTGAAAATATGACACGGCCAAATTAAAGAAAAGATTATATGTAGCAACATTTAAATTGTGCTATGGTTTTCGAGTTGTAACTCGAACAGTAAAGTCTGAACTATGTATATTTGCGCCGCGATGTTTTGAGATCTCTGAATAATAAATAACAAATACAAGCCAAAACTACCTATAACTTTTTGGGTATTAGTGAACGTTCAACAATTTTCATGACTAATGTTACACTCAAAAATGTGAACTAAATATTTTTTATAAAAAATTGGATCGACTTTATCATTTGTTGCACTGAAAAATACAAAATAATATTAATTCTATTGGTGCTGGTAATTTTGAAGTTGTGACGTTGTAGTTTGTTGTTGTAGGCACCAACCAATTTTCTCAAAAAAGTTGATTTTTCAATGAAAAGCAGAAATTTTCCAATAAACTATAGGAGCAATTAATTTTGGAATACAGCCCTACAAGCACAAAAAAATGCTCGAAAAAGTTGATTTTTAAAGGTTGCTCTGCTAGCTTTAGATCTCAAGCTAGCAAAGCAGACATTTTCCGAAAAACTATAATAGCAAATAATTTCGGAATACAGCACTTAATTAGCACTTAATTAGCCCTACAAGAACTAAAAAAGAAGTTCCCAAAAAAGTTGATATTTAATGTTTGCTCTGCTAGCTTTAGATCTAAAGCAAGCAAAGCAGCCATTTTTCAAAAAACTATAAGGGCAATTAATTTCGGAATACAACAATTATTTCGCACTTAATTACCTCTAAAAGAACCAAATAAGATTTTCTCAAAAAGTAGTTTTTTTCAAAGAATTAATTAGCCCTAAAGCACAAAAAAGATATTCTCAAAAAGTTGATTTTTAAAGGTTGCTCTGCTAGCTTTAGATCTAAAGCTAGCATAGCAGCCATTTCCCAAAAAACTGTTAGAGCAATTAATTTCGGAATACAGCACTTAATTAGCACTACAAGCTACAAATATGTATTTTGGATTCAGCTCACTTTGCTCTGCTAGCTTTAGGGACGTGAGATATTCGAATATTTCTGCAAGTTTCTTTTATTAGAAAGTTTGGACTGCGGCCATTTCAAAACTACTTGTCCGATCATGTCCATTAACAAATCTGACCGTTATATTCACACGACTGATTTTTGTAGAAAATTTAATCATGATCCAAAAATGCATTTTGAATTTCTTTTTTGAAATTTAAGGTACATGTGTATAAAAAAATTAAAACCTAAAAATATTAACCGAAAGCTTTGTTACTTGTATATTTTTTTATTTTGTGAGAAATTACATTATTACTCATGTATTTGTTAGATAAGTGGTGGTAAAATACAAAATAATATTAATTCTATTGGTGCTGGTAATTTTAAAGTTGTGACGTTGTAGTTTGTTGTTTCAGGCACCAACTTTAAAAGAACCAGCACTAACAGAATTATTATTATTTTGTATTTTTCAGTGCAATAAATGATAAAGTTGGTCCAATTTTTCGTAAAAAATATTTATTTTTATAAATTTTTTTCTGTGCATTTTATGAAAAATTGTTTCGAAAAAAATTGTAGGTACTGATTATATCTATAACCCAAAATTATTTTTGATGATATTTACACTACGGTCCTTTTAAAAAAACAATGTTTGAACGTTCGCCATTTTGAAACTACTTACCCGATAATGCCCAATAACGAACTTGGCCGAGATATTTAAGAGACTGATTTTTGTAACAAATTTGAATTAAATGATATATAATTTTATATTAAATATTAATATAAAACTTTATTGAACAAAAGTTATATTAATCTCCAAAGAAAGAATTTTAAGCTCCAACCTTTTTGTGAATTTAGAAATGTAGCTAGATGTGCGTCCATCACTGATGTCTAGGACTCTTTGCAAATTCCCAGTACTATTGGTGATGTGGTTCGAGATAACACCATTTCTTCTACATCCTATGAGGAATTCTCTCCCTGCTGCTGAGTCTAGCCAATTTGTTATTAACTTTTGCCCCTATCTGCGGAAACCTTCAGATACTTCCGCGCCGTATGTTCGTTGTAAATGTAAAGTAGAAATCCATAACTCCTGTAGAATAAGTTAAGTGGAAGTACGACATAACTTGTTGAAGCGCAACAAAATTTGATTGAATTGGGTAAACTGTCAAATATTCTGGAACTTAAATGAGAGTAATCTTTTCGCTCACCGAGTTTTCGAAAATTTTTTTTCCCATTATCAAGGCTAAAAATTATATTAACATAAGAATATAACAATAAATGTTATAAAAATTAAACAACTTACTCTGCAATTGAGGTTAGATCAACCATGTTGAGTAACAGCTATTTTATAGTTTAACCTCAGATGCAGAGTAAGTTTAATTTTTATAACATTTAATGTTATATTCTTATGTTAATATAACTTTAGCCTTGACTTTGGAAATAAAAAGATTCGAAAGCTCGGTGAGCGAGGAGAGTAGTCTCATTTATGTCCCAGAATATTTGACAGTTTACCCAATTCAATCAAATTATATATATATATATATATATATATATATATATATATATATATAATGGAGATGCTCTTCACCTTTGTGCTTTTATTTAGTCAGACACAACCACCCACTAGAAGCGGATCACGTGGTTTCAAGCTTGTTAGCTTTCATCAACGCCACATAAGTGGAAGCTGTATCCAACTAAACAAAAGCAACTGGAAGATAGTAAAACTTTTCAGACCTGATCTACCAGTGGGACAAACTTCGCGCCACCTAGGTATCGAGAGCCTAATTACGTTTAACGTAAGTATATATGTAATTTAAAGATGTCTGTATTTCAAAAATGAAAGAGTATATATATTATATAATAATGGAGATGCTCTACACCTTTGGGCTTTTATTTAGTCGGACACAACCACCCACTAGAAGCGGATCACGTGATTTCAAGCTTGTTAGCTTTCATCAGCGCCACATAAGTTGCTTTTGTTTAGTTGGATACAGCTTCCACTTATGTGGCGCTGATGAAAGCTAACAAGCTTGAAATCACGTGATCCGCTTCTAGTGGGTGATTGTGTCCAACTAAATAAAAGCACAAAGGTGTAGTAGAGCATCTCCATTATTATATAATATATATACTCTTTCATTTTTGAAATACAGACATATTTAAATTACATATATACTTACGTTAAACGTAATTAGACTCTCGATACCTAGGTGGCGCGAAGTGTGTCCCACTGGTAGATCAGGTCTGAAAAGTTTAACTATCGTCCAGTTGCTTTTGCTTAGCTGGATACAGCTTCCACTTATGTGGCGCTGATGAAAGCTAACAAGCTTGAAATCACGTGATCCGCTTCTAGTGGGTGGTTGTGTCCGACTACACAACGTGTAGAGCATCTCCATTATTATATAATATATACTCTTTCATTTTTGAAATACAGACATCTTTAAATTATATATATATATATATATATATATATATATATATATATATATATATATTGATTTTGTATTCTTGACTGGTTTAATCTGTAATATAAACATGAATCGCTGAATGTGTTGCTAAGCTCAAATCTTGAGCTCAGCTGAACCGATTTTGCTAATTCTTTTTTTATAATATGCCTTGAAGTACGAGGATGGTTCTTACGGAGAGAAAAAAATAAGAAAGTTGAGCGGAACATTAGAAAATTTAAGAACATTTAAGAAAACTTAACGACAATATTAATTTTCATACAGTACATACAGTTGTTTAACATAACTGTCAGTTATTTGAAATCACTGTCAGCAATTGACAGAACGCGGTTGATAATAGTTTCATTTAAATTTATCATACAGTGAGTTTTTGAGAAGTGTTTATTCATCTCGGTAAGTTAAAATCAATCACACCTAATATTGAAAGAATGAAGCCCCTGGATTGTGTTGCGGGAGCGGTAAAGTCAAATTGACGACATTGGTACCGCCACCAGAGCCTCTGTATTCATTGGTTTACGGAAATGGGACAGATTCTATACATTTTTAACTCATATACAGGAATAGAGTAATTGTTTTCAAATGAAGTCATTTGGCGCAACAAAAATTATTCAAGGCAATTTTATGCTAACTTTCAAGGTAACTATATTGTAAAACAATAAACTTTTACCACCACGTGCCTGAATACGTTGGTTATTTTCAATTGAAATCATATATCAATTAAAGTAGCGTACAGTAGGTTTGTAGCTAGGTGGTACAATTTTTGCAAATTTATTTCTTGGGCGATTCAGAAAAACAAGTCGATCAGCCTTATGCACACAATAAATTGGTGAACAGATCAAGAGTGGAGCAACTTCAAATGTTTTTCCATCAGACATCGAATTTGTTGTATTATTCAAGACTCCATTAAACCGCATGCCATCTGATTACTACAAAATTGTCAGCAGAGCGACAATACGGCAACAATTGATGAAGTTGCTATTGTTGTCATGGGTGGAAATTTGGAGAACCAAGATATTGTTTTTGCTTTTGTTAAGACAGGACAACGTCTGTCGGGTCAGCTAGTATTAAATAAAAATATTTTGTAGTGGATGCAATCATATATTGATTAAAATTCTATGATTAAATCCGAGCTTTCGAGAATGTTTATTCTCTTCTTCACGTCAAACTACAAATCGTTACAAAATTATTTCAACAACAACTTAATAGTATTATAAAAATACTTACAGTCGTGAATTTAGAATAAATTAGCTAAAATCAGGAAAGATTTCATAGCCATCAATTACAAATGTCATTATTTATATTTGTCATGGTAACATAATAAGTTAAAAAGTATCTAGATTTAGTTGATAAAAATGAATATTACTGAATGATCTTTATATATTTGTAGCTATTTGAAAACAATTGAATTTAGGAGTAATATTTATTAGAGAAAACTGTTGATAATTACAAGCAGATTTTGTGAATGGAATAATATATTAAAAAAAAATATTGATGATGGCAC
Organism: Crioceris asparagi; assembly: GCA_958507055.1. Lineage (NCBI taxonomy): Eukaryota > Metazoa > Arthropoda > Insecta > Coleoptera > Chrysomelidae > Crioceris > Crioceris asparagi. The sequence goes on from OY293831.1 coordinate 46,938,823, forward strand.
TAAGCCGCCATTTAAAAATTTTTAAAAAATAGGTTTTTAGTTGCTATTGAAACCTTCCAAATTTCGTGGCGATATACCAGATGGTTCAAAAATTAGTAGGGGGGGGAAGGACTTTAGACGGGCACGGCATATAGGCTGTCTGTACCAGTTTGTACGTAATATATCTGCATTATCTCTACATACCATCATATCTAAAAAAGGAAGACATTGTTCACTTTCTAGTTCAACTGTAAATTGAAGATGTTTATTATAAGTATTAAAAATATTTAATGTTTCATCAACTTTATTTGAGGGTAGGGCCAATATTAGATCTTGTATCAATTCATCTAGGACATAATTTACTAAAACAGGTAATATGGTTAAACCCATTGGAGTGCCAAATATTTGTTTATAATATTCGTCATTGAAAATAAAAAAAATTGAATCAAAAATGAATTTAAGGATCGATTCAATCGTTTCAAAATTCAATGAGCAAAAATTTTTGATTTGGTTCCGTTTACGAGATAGACTATCCAAAATAACAGGGAAAGGTAAATTTGTAAAGAGGGACACAACATCAAAACTGACAATTACTCATATAATCCACTGGAATTTGATATTCATTTATGAAATTACTAAACTGAAAAGAATCTTTTATGTAGAAATCATCATTCGTATCATAAGCTTTTGTTAAAATATCAGTGATAAAAGATGCCAACTTATTATTAGGAGCTTCGATTGAAGATACAATAGGTCTCATTGAATGTGTTGGCTTATGAATTTTTGGGTAATGTGTAAAATCGTGGGGCTTTTGTGTGATAAGAATTTAACTTTTTTTTGTGACTTGATCAATAATGCCATCATATTTTAGTTTAGAAGCAATTTCATTAGCTTTAAGTTGTATTGTGTATGTTGGATTATTTCACAATTTCATATAATATTCATTGTCACTCAATAATTCCTGGCTTTTATTAATATAATCCTCCTTAAACATTACAACTGTTACATTGCCTTTATCACTTCGTACAACTACAAGTTCAGGATGTTCTTTTAGAAAAGAACGACATTTATTGAATTTATTTTACATTATATGCGAATTTTGATGATTCTTATGAGTAAAATGTGTTAAGATATTAGTGTATCTAGGTCGCATACTATCTTTATCCTCTACATCAATACTTTGTAGAATAAACTCAAGATCTGATAAAATATAAGGAATATTAATATCTTTAATAGATGGAGGTATCGAGAATTTAGGACCTAATGCTAGGATCTGTTTAACTTTAGAATTTGAGAATTTAGAATTATACTGGAATGCTTGGTATCACAGGTTGATCAAATATAAAACAAAACCAATGGTCTTTATTTCCTAACTAAATACAAACTTAATAATCAATAAAATGTTGAGAAATCAGCTTTTAAATAATAATAGCAATTATTATGCCAGAGAAAATGAGAACTTTGATAATCCTCCAATGCACTATGCACGTGAGAGGAACGCACCAATCAAAATCAATATAAACTACTATAATTTGACACTAATTAAAATAAATATTAGTTTCACATGAATATAAAAGAGGTGAGAAGAAAAATAAAACTAATAAACTGAATTATTGTTACAAAATATAAAGGATGTTTCAAGATTAAGATTTAACAATCACGCGTCAGCCATGCACCACACTTTTGAAACTCACAAGTACCATCGATTAAGATAAATTGTATACGACTAACTGGTAACTCTTTCGTGGATACTGAGGTAGAGATGAGACGATGCGCGCTCGCTTCTCCTTCTTCTGTGGATGATGAGTGAGGGAGGCCGTGTTGAGCGGTAGAAAATGCGGGAGTTTCGAACATTCTCCCCACCTTCTCCAAACCTTTGGAGAATAGATTATTGATGATGAGAAACTTCTGCTTCATCGATGGCAGGTAGCAGAATCAATTTTGAGACTGGTCGGGTGAGAGTTGATGAAGTTGTTTTAAGTGTGACAACTCTGGTGAGGCCATCCTTCCCAGGATGGAGCTGGGATACTCTGGCGAGAGGCCACTTTGAGGGTGGATATCGCTCATCAGAGAGTAGTACAAGTGAACCAATTTTGATGTGCTCATTGGATAATTTCCACTTAGATATGGATTGATGAGATTGAAGACATTCTGAAGACCATCTCTCCCAGAAATGTTGAAATCTTTCTTTTGAAAGTGTGTGAGCCGTGAATTGTGAGTTGAAATAAGAGATGGCTCAGGAATTGTATTAATTGCATCTCCACGAATAAAATGACCAGGAGTAAGAGCTGATAAATCATCTGGGTCGTCAGAGAGTGCGCTGAGTGGACGAGAGTTGAGAACGGCTTCAACTTGATTTAGCAGGGTTGTGAAGTCTTCGTATGTGAATAAAGTATCAGCAATGGTATGCTGAAGATGATATTTGATAGATTTAACAGCAGCTTCCCATTTGCCGCCCATATGGGGGGCACCAGGCGGATTAAATATCCATTGTGTGCCATCGTTAGCTAGAAGTTGTTGAAGCTGAATTGATTATTTGGTGATACCTTGGAAGAGCTGTTTGAGGAGTACATCTGCGCCTTTGAAATTGGTTCCGCAGTCGCTCCGCAAGGTTTTGCAGATGCCTCTTCGAGCTGTGAACCTTCTGAAGGCCTTTAGAAAACCTTCGGAGATATAGTCCGTGACGACTTCGAGATGAAGAGCTGATGTTGAGAGACAAACAAAGACTGATATCCAAGCTTTGTAGCAGCGGGTACCACGTCCTTGAAATAACTTCAGTGAAACTGGTCCAGCATAGTCCACGCCTGTATTCTCGAAGACTAGTGATGGTGTGACCCGAGAAGTAGGCAGCTGACCCATGAGTTGTTGTATACGAAACCCACGAATCCGTACACAGGTGAAGCAGCGATGAATATGGGCCTTAATAGGAGCTCTTCCACCAAGTATCCAGCATCTTTTGCGGATGTGGGCCAATGTGAGCTGAGTCCCTCCATGCATGGTTCTAGCATGGGCGTCGGCAATGATGAGTCGTGAAAGTACGCAATCCTTTGGAAGGATTGGTGGATGTTTGCTATCGTGATCAAGTTTGGAATTCTGAAGCCTTCCTCCGACTCGGAGAATTCCAGTCTGGTCAAGATACGCGGTGAGTCGTGATAGAGCGTGAGATTGAGGTAGGTATTTGCCTTGTGATAGTTGCCGAATCTCTAAGTCGAAGTGTATGTTTTGAGTGGCACGAATCCAAAACGAGAGGGCAGATTGAATGTCTGCTGGGTTCAGAGGATGTAAGTTGAGCTGAGCTTCAGGTACTCTTTTAAACAATGAGACAGCACGTAGTAAAGTAGCTGTAACTCTGAGCAATTTGGTGAGAGTCGAATACTTGTTTAGAAGAGAATCCAGTGGAATTGAAGGATTTGTTGTTGTAACTAGAGTCTTGAGTGGACGAAGCTCCATGGCATCTTGCTCTAGTGCTTGAGCTGCGAAGATGGGCCATTCAGTTGAAGGCTGTGACATCCAGGCGGGTCCTGACCACCATAAATTGTGACTGATGAGCTGAGCTGGGTTCAGACCACGAGAAGCGCAATCGGCGGGATTATCTTTCCCTGAGATGAATTTCCAAGTGGCTGAGGGTACAGTTTCTTGAATTGCTTGAACTCGATTTTTCACGAACTCCTTCCAACGTGCAGGTTCACCTTGGATCCATGCTAGCGTCGCTGAAGAGTCTGTCCAGAGATAGACTGGCACATCTTTCAAGTCTAGGGACTGCTGAACATGTTTCACGAGTTTGGCAAGAAGCAGAGCAGCTGATAATTCCAGTCTTGGTATATTGAGGCGTTTCAGTGGTGCAACTCGGGTCTTTGAGCACAACAGAGCAACTGATGAGGAAGCTGAAGGATGATTGACTCTGTTGAAGACAGCAGCAGCCATCGCAAGTTGAGATGCATCAGAAAATCCATAAATCTCGATATTGGAAATATCTAACGTGAGATTTATCCATCGAGGAATGTTGAGCAGAGAGAGCTGTGGTAGTTCGCTACGAAACGTCTTCCAGCGATTTGTGAGTTCAGGGGTCAGTTGGTCATCCCAACCAACCTTTTCAAGCCAAAGTTCTTGGATGATAAGTTTGGCCTTGACAATCACTGGAGAAATCAGACCTAATGGGTCGAATAACTGAGCCGCTTCTGATGTAACCGATCGTTTGGTGATGACTAAGGTTTTAGTTATTTTGCCAGTGAATTTGAATATGTCATCTTGGCAATTCCAGGAGAGCCCAAGGATCTTTGAAGTTGAGTCTGTGAATGAATGAGAGTCTTCAGAGCTGAGCGGTTTGGATGATTTCCTGAAGTCCGGGTGATTATTTTTCCATTTGGCTAATGGAAGGCAACCGGATAGGCAAAGAGCTTCACCTTGACCTGAGATGGAATTGAGTTGTTGTATACTATCAGCACCTCCACTGATGTCATCTACATAACTGCCCTTTTTGAAGGGTTCCAAGGCTAATGGAAATTTGTCGCCTTCATCAATAAGCAATTGTTTGAGGACTCTGCCTGCAAGATATGGAGCAGGTCGAGTTCCATAAGTAACGGTAGTGAGCTGATATGTTCTTGAGTTGAGATGTTCATCAGCCCAGAGTATGCGCTGATATTTCCAGACATCTGGGTGAACTTGAATTTGACGAAACATTTTGGTAATATCCGTCGTGAAGATGAATCTGTATCGTCTCACATAAAGTAGCACGTCAAAGATGATGAGGCAGATAGTAAGCTTGTACTGGTTCTGGAGTTGCTGATGGAATTGCCTGCATGTGTCCCAATGATTCATATTCAGCTAGAAAGTCTGAATATTGAGTTTTCAGTTCCGGATTTCAATCCAAACGTTTTAGAAGATGATTGAGGCAACGACGAGCTTTATTTTTTGAGTCTCCAAGATGCTGAGGTGTTGATTTGAATGGAAGACATACAATATATCGTCCAGATGCGTCACGAGAGTGTGTTGATATGAAGTGAGCCTCACATTCAGCTTCTTCTACACTAAAAGTCTCGTCTGATGAATGGGGAATTTCTTCATTTTCCCAGAACTTGGCTAAAGATTCATTGAGTTCTTGATTCGAGATGAGATGGTGAATGTAGTTGGGAGATAAGTGTGGTTGTTCCTTTATGGGGCCAAGAATGGTCCATCCAAGTATGGTTTGCATTGCAATTGGCTCTGATGAAGTACCGGTTTTGAGTCCTGGCTTGACGAGTTTACCGTATGAATCTGCTCCGATCAGGATGTCGATTTTACCAGATTTGAGAAAATTGGGGTCAGCTAGTTCCAGTTTCTTGAGATAAGTCCATTGTTGATTCGAAATCGATAGAGATGGTATTTCAGCGGTGATTTTAGGTAAAATATGAGCTGTAATTGTTGCACAGGCTGATGAGTACGTCGACTGCAATGTGAATGAGACAACTCCATCTGTATGGCCAGATGATACACTTCCAACTCCAAGAATTGGGATGTGTGATGGGCTTATAGTGAGATCGAGAGCGTGTACGATATTTCTTGAGATGAGAGTGAGCTCTGAGCCTGGGTCAATGAGAAGTCTGATTTGTTGAGAATGCCCATGAGTTGATTTGATAAGCGCCATGGCTGTTGCCAAGAGTACTGTAGGTCGCTCTGTGTTGAATGCCTTGGATTGGTAATTAGTCTGCGTTGAGCTGTGAGAGATGCACATATGTCATTGCTGAGCTGATGTTGACTGAATATCCTGGATTGATGATGGTGGAGATGATTTAGCTTTACTATGGATGATATTGTGCAGCATGGAGTGATGCGCCTCTCCGCAGATATTGCAACGCTTCTTGTTGCGGCAAACCTCCACAGGATGTTTACCCAGGCAATTGGTACACAAGTGCTGGTTAGATATACAGTTTCTTCTCTCACTATCATTGAATCCTCTGAACTTGGGGCAAAAACAGATAAAATGATTCGCCTTACAGCATGAGCACTGTTGTTGAGGAACAGAGCTGGGTGACATTGATTTGGATGGAGCTGAGTTTGGTGACGGCTTGGTGGATACAGATGACTGGTCTTCCTGAGTAAAGTGTATTCTAGATGCTACTTTGGAGACTGAGACGGAGCATCTTGGTCTGCGTGGTGTTCCACAGCTCGCCATGCTTTCGAGTGCCCGAACTCGCCCAGATATGAACGTTTTGAGCTGATCTAGTTTCGGAAACTCTGTGGCATTTCCGAGAGAGATTTCCCAGTCGTTACGAGTCCTAAAATCAAGTCGACTGGTAACGATGTGAATAAGTAGCTGATCCCAGTGCTCTGTAGGTGATCCCAGCGCTTTAAGAGCATTGATGGCTTCGGTTAGGGTGTTGAGTAGAGAAGATAGTCCTTGAGCTGATTGGTTCTCAAGAACAGGTAGAGAGAACAGCGTTGCAAGTTCTGCTGAGATGAGCAGCCGTTTGTTTTCGTATTGCTCAGTGATCAAATCCCACGCAGTTGCAAAAGAAGTGGCATTCACTGGGATGTTTTTGATAAGTGACTTGGCATTACCGGTGAGACATGAGCTGAGGTACTGCATCTTCTCCACGTTGGAATAGGCCGTATCTTCTCCTACCATCGAGAGAAACATGTCCTTAAACTGTCTCCACTCAGTGTAATTGCCAGAGAATGATGGAAGAGACAGAGGTGGCAATGATGGTCGAGAGTGGCCTGAGTGATGGATACTGAGGTTGGAGAGTTGAGCTCCAGTTGGATGGATATCAGCTTCGATAGCTGCCAATCTCCGTTTCAATGCTGCCTTGACCTTTACAAAAAATTGCATACCTTGAAGATACCAGTCCTTGGTGATGTATTCATGCTCGACTGGAAGATCCTTAGCTGCCATGATTTTGTCGTGAGTTGACTCAATTTTGTCCCAAGTGATCATAACTTGGTCTAGTCTGGCTTGGGCATCGAAAGGGTCAAGCTGGCTGATTAGTCCATCAGTGTCTTCCTTCACAAGGGATTGAAGGTACGAGATTCGTCTTTGCTGATTGAGAATTAGAGAAGCTGCCATTGAAATTGATTAAATTAAGCACAAATAAACCAAGCTATCCGGCTCGAAGGACCATAAATGTTTGAGAATTTAGAATTATACTGGAATGCTTGGTATCACAGGTTGATCAAATATAAAACAAAACCAATGGTCTTTATTTCCTAACTGAATACAAACTTAATAATCAATAAAATGTTGAGAAATCAGCTTTTAAATAATAATAGCAATTATTATGCCAGAGAAAATGAGAACTTTGATAATCCTCCAATGCACTATGCACGTGAGAGGAACGCACCAATCAAAATCAATATAAACTACTATAATTTGACACTAATTAAAATAAATATTAGTTTCACATGAATATAAAAGAGGTGAGAAGAAAAATAAAACTAATAAACTGAATTATTGTTACAAAATATAAAGGATGTTTCAAGATTAAGATTTAACAATCACGCGTCAGCCATGCACCACACTTTTGAAACTCACAAGTACCATCGATTAAGATAAATTGTATACGACTAACTGGTAACTCTTTCGTGGATACTAAGGTAGAGATGAGACGATGCGCGCTCGCTTCTCCTTCTTCTGTGGATGATGAGTGAGGGAGGCCGTGTTGAGCGGTAGAAAATGCGGGAGTTTCGAACAAATATCTTTATTTGTCAAACTCTTGATTCATTTGTTTTGTATTTTAATTTGTGATGTCACTTTGTCTTTAAGATTATCTAGTTCTCTTATATTTTTAAGTCTTATTTCTTTAAATTTACGGTTGTATTTAATAGAAAGTCTTCGACTATATTCGTTGACAATTTCTAAAGGCAATGTTAGCTTAATTTGATTGATAACTGACTTTAATTTTCTGTGAAAAAATCAATATCACTGGAAGTCACTTTTATTTCTAAATTTAATAGTTCTTTTCTCAATTTGGAATTAAAGTGTTGGATTTTCTGACCTGTTCTGCCTCTTGTGTGCCCGATCATAGAGTCAATATCATTCAATCCATTGCCAATATGGTTCGGAAATACTCCAGGGGATCTGCATTATAATATATATATATAATAGGAAATACTTTCCTATTCTGAAGATTTGCCAATTTGTTGTTAATATTGGCCCATTGTTTGAGTAGAGTAACGATAATAGTTCCATAATGATGTTGGATGTCATTATAAAACTCCATAATGTAAATATTTTGATTTTGTATTCTTGGTTGGTTTTAAATTAAAAATAAATCTTGGGGGTGCAGTCATGTATTAAACAAAATTCTTTGATTGAAGCCAAGCTTTCGAGAATGTTTATTCTCTTCTTCAGGGCAAACTACAAATTGTTGCAAAATTATTTCAACAACAACTTAAGACTATTAGAAAATATAATCGTGAATTAAGAATAAATTAGCTAAAAACAAGAAAGATTTCATAGCCATCAATTACAAATTTCATTATTTATATTTGTCTTGTTAACATAATAAGTTAGAACGTATCTAGATAGTTGATAAAAATAAATATTACTGAATGATCTTTATATGTTTGTAGGTATTTAGTATTAAAAATATTTAATGTTTCGTTAACTTTATTTGAGGTTGAAGCCAATATTAGATCATCTACATATCGTTTGATAAATGGTATTGGTAAAGAAATTTTCGTTTTTGAAACTTGTATCAATTCATCTAGGACATAATTTACTAAAATAGGTGATATCGTTGAAACCATTGGAGTGCCAAATATAGAATTATATATCTGATGACAAAACCAAATTGAAACTACTTAATCTAGAAATCACTACCACTCATGAAAAAATAACATCAAATGAAAGAATACTAACTGAACTTTCTAATAATCTATATAATTTCTTACCCAAAAACAGAATTAGAGAATTTTTCAATAGACAACACGCAAAATATAACAGATTTTTTAACAACATCAAACAAGCAAATATTAATAAAATTAACAGATTACGAGCAGAGAAAATGAATGAAATTAAAATTAAAGACAGCTGGTTAACAAACCTTACCAATATCAACATTCCACAAGATATTATTTTTTTTATCTCTTGGTTATAAATTTGCCGTTCCACCAACAGTTACCGACATCTCAATCCCGAAGCTATTAGCCGACGTTGAACTCCTTTTGACTGATGTAAATGACAATAAAAAGAACATAATGAGAGCACAAATAACGAATATAATAACAAATCACTTACATAAAAAGATGAACTCTGATCAAATCCTTGACAAAATTATTTTTAAAAACAAACATTGATCTTGTAATTCCTAAATCAGACAAAGGGAATTCAACTGTGGTTTTGTAAAAAAACAATATATAGAACTGTCCAATCAACTGTTGCAAGAAAAAATATCACAAACTTTTATCTAGAGAACCTACACTAACAATACAAAATAAGTCTAATGAACTAATCAAATAATACATTCGAAAGGAATGATATGTAATGAAGAAAAACAGAACCTAACTATTCATAACGGTGTTGCTCCTAGATACTATGGGTTACCAAAAATACACAAACCAACACTAAGCTTACGACCAATCATCTCTTGTGTCAATTCCCCAAATTCTGGTGTTGCTAAGATTGTTACTCGAATCTTAACAAAATCATTTAATTTTAATAATGAGAACTATATAAAAGATTCTTTCGAATTTGCGGAATTTCCACAAGAAAAACAGCTACCCGAAGGATATGTTCTTATAAGCTTAGACGTTGTTTCATTATTTAACAACATCCCACGCGTTCTAGTTAAAAAAAACATCAATAAACATTGGGATGATATTCGCATAAATTGCAAAATCAATAAAACTACTTTTCCGGAACTAATAAATCATGTATTTGATACCACTTACCTAGTATTCGACGGAAAATTCTATCAATAAATACTAGGCACTCCTAGGGCTCTTAAATTTCCCCAATCTTGGCCTCTGGCCTCAGTTGAAATCGAGCAGTCATACGAGTCGGTTGTGTTTTTTGTCTCGTTCGGAGCTTCTCGTTACTGAATGTTTTGTTTTGCTTTGATTTGTTTTGTTACCCGGTGCGTGTATACTATTTTGTGTTATTGACTTAGAAACAGCGTGTTATTTATCATTGTATGTGCGTTTTAATTACTGTAAAAATTTTGACCTGGTGTGCATTAACATTGAAACCGCATTAAACTTGACCTACCGTGTGCGTGCAAACGTGTCATTGACATTTATTTTTATTTACAAAAACTGAACTTCAACATTAAAATGACTGAATTTAAGTGTGATTCCTGCCAAACAATGGTCTCGGTGAAGGACAAATACAAACTTCGCTGCAGTGGAGAGTGTCGCCGGATTTTTTGTATGACCTGTACTGGGCTGGATGAGTCAACAACAAAAGTGCTCTACCATCAAAAGTTCCATAACATTAGATTTTTGTGTAATGTTTGTGACTCTCCTACCTTAAAATCTTCACGACAAAATATCACAGGTACATAAATCGCAAATTTCTATAGAAAATGTTGAAGCTCTAGGAACCTGCTTAAAGAAAAATAATGACCTGTTTCCAATATTTTCCGAAATGTACGAAATTTTAAATAATCATGATTCCAAATGGACAACTTTATACCAAAAGATAGATGAGATTCACAGTCAATACACCAGATTGGCGGAAATTACACAAGAATCTCTGTTCCATTCTATCAAGGAAATGAAACAGGATATTTTTAATCTGTCATCTATTTTTATGGACAATCATGACGAATCTATTAAACCAAATGGCACACACAATTGAAAAGTTGGCTGCCAATGATAAGCCAATTACTAGAAGTAACCCACCAATAGTGAAAAAGACTTACTTACTTACTCCCAGACCTCTCAAATCCTCCATTAAAGAAGAATGGCGTTATGTGTTAGTGCCCAAAATCCCATCTACATATACAGCTACCCTTCTTGCACACTATGCGAAGGAAAAACTTGGAACTACTGACTTTATCCGATGCTTTGCAATGCTGAAGAATAAGGACAGTTCGCTCTCCGATTTCAAAGTTGGTGTGCAGAATATAAGTCACCTAAAGCAGCTAAAAGACCCAAGGATGTGGCCGCTAGGCACTGAAATCGCAAAATCATCTTTTACACCCATAAAGATTTCACCACCAGCGTCAAGTTTTTCGACCACAGGCTGTCATTTTATTCCAAACTCTGTAGACACCCGTAGCCCAACACCACGCCCTGACTTAACACCTGTAAAAGCTAGGGAGATCAAATCTGTTAAGGTTGGATTTGACAGGGAGGCTTTAGCTGCCTGTAAGTCTCTTGCGCAGGAAAATGTAGACTTTGTCATGGAAAAAAATACAAGGAAAGATGATTTGCTAAATATTGACTCGATGAGTCCACCTATAGTGCGGCTGTCCCGTAATTCGGATACGGTTGATGGTCGTTATTTGTTGGCTTGACTGAGGGCCTCTTCCTTATTAAAAGCTCTTCGGCTAGTTCTAGCCTATCTCCATGACCAACCATCCAGTGTATGTTTTGAATGACACACCACCACCAGCATCAAATTAACTCTAGCTTCAGAGGGACTTCCTAGTGACGTAGACACCTTGCGTAAGTTGTATTATCGCTACCACAACGCATATGGTATTGGCTCAGCCGAAGTGGAAGCTGATCTTCTGTCTGCTGCCTTCAGGTCTTTCTTTACATCCGAGAAACTTCAACAGCTTCAGAAAATTAGGGAGAGTCATGGCAAATATTTTTCTACTGGCACTCCAAAAAGAAATCAAAATTTTTAACTAAATTGACACGAACAGAGGATCAAGCACCCTCTGTAAAATTGGACGATGGCAAGCTTAGTGTTTTTCTTGTTAATATTCAGTCCTTAAGACACAAAACAGATGAATTATTTCTCTTATAAGAAGAACTTAATTTTCCAGAAATTGTGGTCTATTGTGAATGACTTATGAAATAAGACCTCTTCATCTGACACAATCTCTATTTTACCCGAGAACCTAAATAATTACTTTGTAGATGTAGCAAAAAATTTAAAGAACACCATAACTCCTTCCGATGACCCCCTCTCATTTCTCCCTAAGGCTAACATGAATTTACACAGTTTCTTCTTTACGCCCGTAGTATCAGCAGAGCTTAACAGTACAATTAATGACATTAAAAACAAATCCTCATCTGGGGCTGATGGGCTTACACTGAAAATGGTCTCGAACCTGCCGGAATGCACATTGAACCATTTTATTACTTTAATTAACAAATCATTCCAAAATGGAGTTTTTCCAAACTGTCTTAAGACGGCAATAATTGTTCCTTTGCATAAAGGAGGAGATAAAGATCAAGCTTCGAACTATCGCCCAATTGCACTCCTACCCACATTATCAAAGATCATCGAAAGATTGGTTAAAACAAGGCTTCTATCTTTTCTCTTTAAATATAATATACTCTCTACCCATCAATTTTGATTTTTAAGTAACATATGCACAAATGATGCCATGTTTTCCCTCTTTAATAATGTATATTCAAACCTTGTCAATCATCACTCTATAGCAACAATTTTCAGTGATTTCTCTAAGGCTTTTGATTGCGTAGATCATAATATATTAACTAATAAATTGCAGTACTACGGTTTCAGAGGAGTGTCTCTTGAATGTTTTAAATCGTATCTCAACAGCAGGAGTCAGATCGTGAGGGTTGATACGTCGATGTCTTCTTGCAAGCCAATTGAATATGGAGTGCCTCAAGGTTCAGTACTGGGTCCTATTTTATTTCTGATTCTTATCAACGACATTGCTATTCTGGACATTAGCGGTGAAATCTGCCTCTTTGCGGATGATACTAGTTTCACGTGTAGCAACCCGGATATTACGACACTTCATAGTACTGTATCTAGAGACTTAGTCACGATTAAATCTTGGTGTGATTCAAATCTCCTATGCCTCAACGTTTCTAAACCAAAGTTTTGTCATATAAAAGTACATTGCAATTTTTTGTGCTTAATAACACCACTATTGAGGCCGTTGAGTCTGTAAAATTCTTGGGGCTTATTGTAGACAACCATTTAAAATAGGACTCGCACATCGATGCTTTATCAAAAAGGTTAAGTTCTGCCTTCTTTGCGCTGAGATCAGTTTCCAAGGAGCTCAACTTGTCTACTTCTAGAACAGTCTATTATGCCATTTTTGAATCGCACCTCCGATACGCCCTTCCATTCTGGGGTACGTGTTGTGCGACTCAATTTGAACGTTTTTAAACTGCAGAAGAGAGCTGTTCGGTATTCACTGAGACTTAGCAGTAAGACTCACTGCCAGGATTAATATAAAAAAAATAAAATATTAACTCTTCCGTCCCTATTCATATTTGAATCTGTATGCTTAATCCGCAAGCACGTATCTTCTATTCCAGAGAGGCCATCTCACAACTATCCGCTTAGAAATAAGGAGCATGATCTTTATCTGTCAACCCCTCGCTCAAAGTTGGTTAAAAGCTCTATACTGTACAGTATGTACATTGCAAAAAAATGCACCATCATCTACCATTTAAAATCAAGTCCATAAGATCTTTTCCTGAATTTCGAAAGGTTTTGAAATCATACTTACTGGAGAGAGCCTTGTATGCAGTAAGCGACATTTTTGTTAAAAATTGTTAATACTTAATATTAAGCTTCTTACACCCACTGGCTTAGTGAATATTATTTGATGTTTGATATCCTAAGGGTCTTTTGTAATGTAAAATCATCTGTCACACGAAATTAAATCTATAACGGCTTTTCCCAGATTTTTCCAAACTTTCAATTAAATTACCTGCTACCTAGATAATGCCTTTTATGCAGTTAACGACTTTTTCACTAAGGCACGTTTCTGTTCAGCTCACGCACTGGTTTATTGTTTGTACACAATTTGTTTTTGTTTTTTGTGATTTATTAAGTGTTTACCTTCTGAATGAATTTACAGCTGTATATTAACTTATTTTCTAACCGAATATACAGCTGTAGGTTACATTCTTATACTTATTATCTTATATTTTAACATATTTATATTTTTATATTTTTGTTTTGTATTATATAAATCTATTTAATTTCAATTTAATTTTTAGTTTTGACTTTGTTTTGTTTGTGTATTGTTTGATTTTGATTTTTATATTTTTATTTTGCTTCGTCTACAAAATTTATATTTTTTCGACAATAAAGCATTTATCTCTCTCTCTTTTGTAATGAAAGACCTACTTGATGAATGCATCGCCCATGGCTTAAAATCTTTGTGGACGATATAATTCGTACAGTTCCAGAAAATCAAATAGAACAAACTCTTCTAACATTTAAAAATTATCATAGACATTTAAGTTTACTGTAGAAAGAGAGACAAATAGAAAAGTACCCTTCCTAGACACTCAAATTATCAGGCTAGAAGAAAATAGGATAATCTTAAACTGGTAATCAAAACCTACCAGCTCTGGAAGATACATTATATATTATAAATCGCATCATCCTGAAAAAACTAAAATTAACTTAATTCTAGCTCTGAAGAATAGAGTTTTAAAAATTCCACATCCTACTCTAGAAATGAATACCTAAAGAGAGTATATAAGACACTCATCCATAATGGTTACCCATCTGGGTTGTTGCGTAGATTGTTATACAATACAGCGGTAAATCTACAAACTACAAGACAAACCGTAGAAACAAACCAAAATATGGTAATCAAATATAGATCCTTACCATATATTGAAGGCCTTTCCAGTGCACTTATAAGTGTCTTCAAACACGAAAATATAAAAATAGCTCAAAAAACCATTAAACCCATTAATCTATTATGTACTAGAACTAAAGACATTTATCTATGAACAACATTTCCCACTGTGTATACAGCATACAATGTTTAGGTTGTGACATGAAATATATTGGACAGACCATTCAACCACTTAAGAATAGAATAATAGGCCACCGCAGTGACATCAACGTCAAAAAGACTTTTTGCGCCTTGGCGGAACTTGCAACTCGAACCAAACATCCGACTGATCTTGATAATCCTACTCTCTTCCACATAGAAAGGAACTGGCAAAAACGCATCTTTCTTGAAATGGTGGAGATAGATAAAGAGTACAAGAGCATGAACAAGAGAACAGACATTCAAGGTCAGGGCCAAATATACTCTTATATACTCTCTTTTGATAAACAATCACCACCTCAAAAAACAGCAACCACACTAGAACAAAATGAAGATCCATAAGCACTTTCAAGTATCGTATATATATAACTATTTTTTGGGTATATGTGTAGAATCAGCGACCAACTGCCACTTACCATATTAAATTGATATACCCATACCCAGAATGATGTGAGATGCTGGGAGTATGGATTTGGTTACATTCATTGTGTTTATATTTACAAACTGAACAAACTAACCTATATCTTTATACCATATATTATTTATATAGATTATACTATCGATGACCAGCTCTTTTATCATGTAGTTCTGAAATTATTATTAATCCATTTAATATCAATATTAAATAATTAAGTAGAATTTGGTGTAGGTTCTGACATCAAAAGAAAAATACATTCCTACAATGTATCCGCTTAATTAATACTCAAATCAAAGTAAGTCAGATTTATCTTCTAAAAGTTTTAATTCTTCTTTTTCTTATTGTTTTTTCCTTTTACTAAGTACAATTTTGTAATATTATTTTCTAAATATAGCCTTGAAAAATATAGCCACCGCTATCGAAACGTTGGTAACTCAAAAAGAGATTTGATTATCCTAAGCCCGAAATTGCCGCAACCCTATGATTGTTAACTCCTTGGTTATACATTTTCGGCAGTGAAAATATAGAATCAAATTATATATGTTAGCGGTATCTAACTTACACCACTGTAGAGACCGATTAGCTGACGTTGCGAAGTCAGGACAGGCGAGCGGAGAAAGTGGGAGAGGCGCACTTCGAGACTCGATACTCTCATCGCGCCGTCAATAGCGGAGAGACTTACTGCGTCACATATTATGAATATAGACCAGTTGTGTAATAAACAAAGTGTTTTGTGAATCTAGACTTTAATTGAGGGTAACTACCCCTTCGTTTACATCAGAAGTGGGATTGTTCCGTCTCCACCCCATAGATAATACGAACTATTTAAGAAAAACAGTGTCCGCCCAAAACGTAGGCTGAAAATAATGCAAACGGTGCCTTTCCGGATGTTGCATCAAATTCGGTTATAGACGGTACGACACCAAGTGTCGAGCGTTGTGAACTTCAAAGTGCTTTGTCAAGCATCGAGCCTAATTTTGAAATTCCAAAAGGTATACAGGGGCAAGAAACTTTAATTAATTTAATCGCTTCCCAACAACAACAAATTGCTGAGCTAGCGAAACAAACAAAGATGGCGATGATGTCATCGTCACCTTCTCAGCCAACGACAACGCCCATCCTTCCCGTAGTAGATGAAACAAGTGCGCAAGCGTCAGTATCAATGCATGGCTACACAACATTCAAACTAACCAGCTACAATCCGGATAACAGCGCTTACGCAATCCACAAGTGGTTAGAAGATGCTAAGAAAGCGATAATTTAATGATCGCTAAAGCGGGCGAGGCTTTGAAAAATAGAGGATATCGATACTGTTGTGACTGGCGACCAATCCGCCGAACTTGGCAACATTTTTGTGGCAACCTCATTACGGCTTTTCCTGACAAAGAAACACCAGGGGCTCGAGCATTTAAGGCTGCCACGCTGCGAAGCCGTAGATGTAGAAGAGACGCTCAAAAGAAAATACAGATTAGGGGAGAGACGAGAGTTAAGCCATGAAACTTCAAAGAAAATATTCAAAGGATTATGTTTCAATTGTGGTCGTCAAGGGCACCAAAGTAACACTTGTCGTAATAAACAAGAAACTTCAAATGAAGTTCAAAAGGACATTCCAGGTTCCTCCAAAATCCCAGCTTGTAACCACTGCAAGAAAATCGGCCATATCGAAAGTGATAGCTGGTCTAAAAATGGGAGGCCCAAAAAGACATTTTTAATTAAAAAATGAGGCCGTCTGAACACAACACCAATGGCGACATTATTGTGTAAAAACAGTGCTCCTTTTTTGTATATCTGGTTGATAGTGGTGCAGACGAATCAATTATCAAACACTCTGTAGCAAAAATATTAATCGCGATAATCAGAACAGAAGATAAGTGGCGTGCTTTCTCGGGATTTCGGGCACAAATTGTTTATGCTATGGGCGTATGTGATCTGATAACTGCAATGCCGAGAGTAACTTTAGTAATTTGTTATGCAGTCGTTCCGGATATTGTTATTCCAGGCAACATTGACCTTATTATTGGATGGGATGTGATCAGTCGACCTTGTTTACGAATCCAGAAAAACGATCATGGTCTCGAGTTACATCATAACCTGCTCAACATTTCTAATGTATTAACTTTGAAAAGTGTAAATAATATTGTGATTAATCAGCTTGAATAGAAAGAGGACTTGAAATTAAAAATAGAGAAACTCTTATTGTTCTATAAACGTAAAACACCAGATCATATTACCAGCGGTGAAATGACAATAAACTTAAAAGACACTACTCCAGTGGCGTATCGTCCTCGTAGATTGGCTTACCAAGAAAGAGTGCAAGTTAAAAGGATAATTGATGACCTTTTAAATGCAGGAAAAATTTGTGAAAGTCGATCAGAATACGCAAGCCCCATAGTGCTAGTTTCGAAGAAGAATGGTGAGGTTCGAATATGTGTGGATCTGCGTAATGTCGACAAGAAAGTAGTTAAACAAAGATATCCATTGACTCATATTCAAGATCAGATCAAATCCCTCTACGGCTTCTTTGAAATACGAATAGAAGAAAAATTAAGACACGTAATGGCCTTTATTACACCAGATGGGCACTATGCCTTTTGGTTATGTTAATGTTCCAGCGATATGTAAGCGCTCCATCGATAAAGCATTAGGTAATTTAAAGGGAACAAAAGCATTCGTATACCTAGATGATGTACTGGTACCTTCAACGAGTATTGAAGAAGGATTACAACACTTGGAGGAAGTATTGAATGCTCTATCTACTCATGGGTTTGCGTTGAACTATGAAAAATGTAATTTTTTTGCCCGAGAGACTGAATATCTTGGCGTTATTTTGAGTGCCGGTTCAGTGCGACCCAGTCAGCGTAAAGTAAATGCTTTAACGCAAGCACCTATTCCGACCGATGCTAAGAGTGTACGACAGTTTATGGGACTTGCCAGTTAATTTCGCCGATTCGCTAAAGGATTCTCAGAGTTAACTGCACCAATAACAGCTCTGTTACGAAAGGACTGTGTTTTTAATTGGTCTGCTGAGTGCGAACAAGCAAGACAATTAATATTAAATAAATGGACCAAGTCGCCGGTATTACGAATCTATGATCCGAATTTACCTTGTGAGCTGCATACAGATGCAAGTTCAGTTGGACTAGGAGCTGCACTGTTGCAAAATGAAAATGGTGTAGTTCGCCCTGTTGCTTTTTTCAGTCGTCGTACAACTGATTATGAGACACGATATCATTCGTATGACTTAGAAACATTAGCTATTGTTGAAGCTGTTGAACATTTTGAAGTTTATTTGTATGGTGTATATTTTACCATATACACCGACTGTAATGCAGTGCGTGCTACTGCTCTAGAGAAAGACTTACATCCTCGTGTCGCACGTTGGTGGGTCAAATTACAGGATTATGACTTTTCGATCGATTATCGACCTGGAAATAAAATGGCTCACGTGGATAATTTAAGCAGAAATCCAATAGACAATGAAAATATTTTAAAAGTGTGTGCACTTAAGACAATTGCTGCGGATATCATATCAAATGTGAACACCCTGCGAGAATTCCAGACGCTTTTTGTTCTGA
The DNA here is from genome assembly GCA_958507055.1 of Crioceris asparagi. Lineage (NCBI taxonomy): Eukaryota > Metazoa > Arthropoda > Insecta > Coleoptera > Chrysomelidae > Crioceris > Crioceris asparagi. Next base: position 46,957,665 of record OY293831.1, read on the forward strand.
AATATTTATTGACCCGAATTTTAATGTGGATTATACTGTCATAAACAATATTGTTGTAACAAACATGAAGACCCCAAAGTGTTTTGTGCCAGTTGCTGCCCGATTGTTAGTGGTGCGGCTTTATCACGATGAATCATCGCACATCGGATGGTACAAGTGTATTTCCAAAATGAAAGATGACTTATTTTAGCCGAAAATGGGACAATGTCTAAAAAAGTACATTAGAATCTACAAAGCTTGCGTTTTGGAAAAATCGCATATTGGCCGTAGATCAGAAAAGTGGCAACATGGAGATAAACACGACGATATCCTACACACATGGCATATTGATCACGAATGCCCTTTGGTTAAATCAAATGGAGCCACCCAAATTTTGTGTAGGAATTGACGCATTCTCAAAACTCTGTCGTTTAATGCCAATACCAAAGAAAACATCAGAAGATTCTATCCGTGCACTAATTTCCATCATTGATGAACTGGGAGTCCCGAAAAGAATAATTGCTGACAGAGCAGTTGCATTTACCTCGATCACGTTTCGATATTTTTTGAGGGCACAAAATGTAGAACTTCACCACATTGCTCTACCGGAGTTCCGAGAGGCAACGGTCAAGTCGAACGCCTTATGCATACAATATTCAATTTAATGCGAGCAACTCTGACAGCCAAAAAAGAAAAGAAATGGACCATCGTACTTCCTGCTATAGAAGATAAAAGCCAAAATATAAAGGACCATTTACTGTCCGTGCGGTTCTGCCCAATGAGAGATATGTGCTACATAAGCATGGACTACTGACCACTGTTGCCGCTCATGAACAACTACTTCCATGGCCTTCTATCCAATAACAAAATAAAGTTAGTAACGATTCTTACAATTTTATTGATTGATATTACTGTATATTGACAGTAAAGAAATTTTAATTTGGCAAACAACTAAAACTTGGTTTGAGCTCGACTACTAGTTGAGTAAAGTAATAATTATAAAAATAATGGTGATTCTATTTTAAAGTCAAATAATGGCAATCCCACGACAAGACTAGAAAGAGAAATGTAGTGGCAATCCCACTATGCGCATTAAAAAAAGAGAAATCTGAAATAATTCTTAACAAAGAGAATCTGTATGAAGCACTAAAATGTATTTTGTAATAACAGGCACACTATGTAATGAAAATATTTTAGAATGTCTAAAATATTGAATATTATGGTAATAATGGCAGTCCCATTATCAAATGAGAAAAATATATCGAGAATAATGATATTTTAGAGTATCTAAAATATTTAAATGGAATTATAAGGGCAATCCCAAAAGCAATAATATGAAAAATAAAAAAACTGTTCCTGCTTTCTAAATTTCAGAAATGGAGCGAGGACGCTCCTATCACCGGATGGCCGTGTTAGCGTTATATATATATATATATATATATATATATATATATATATATATATATATATATATATATATATATATATATATATATATATATATGTATATATATATACATAAAAAGATGTTCTTGGGGATGCAATCATATATTCAATAAAATTATTTGATTGAAGCCGAACTTTCGAGAATGTTTATTCTCTTCTTCAGGGCAAAAATCGTGAATTTTAAATAAATTAGCCAAAAACAGGAAATATTTCATAGCCATCAATGAAATTTTATTGAATATATGACTGCATCCCCAAGAACATTCTTTTTATTTATTATAAAACCAGTCAAAAATACAAAATCAATATTTATATATATTTGATTCTGAATTCTTGACTGGTTTATTATTTAATAAAATAGATTTTTGTTGGGGATGCAGTCATTTAATGAATAAAATTCTTTGGATTATGCCAAGCTTTCGAGAATGTTTATTCTCTTCGTCGGGGCAAACTAAAAATCTTTACAATTTTTTTTAACTACATAATAGATTATTAATTAAAGTACTTACATTCGTGAATTTATATAAAATTAACCACAAACAGGAAAGATTTCATAGTCAGCAATCAGAAATGTCATTAGTTATTTATAAATGTCATGGTAACAGCATATCTAGAGTTGAAAGTGTCTAGATTCAAGTTTTCTTAGAAAAAATCCAAATACGAGTTATCTTTATCTTTGTGTTTGTAGCTCTTTTTTAACAAGTCACACATTAAACTTAAAAATATTGAGGCAGATATAAGTTTAGTAAAAAGGAAAAGTTATTATTCAATTATATATAAAAAAAAATATATTCATAACAGACTTAGAAACACATAATATAAATAAATATATACCCGTACACAGACTAGACTATCTGAATTCGTAGGTATTGCAGTATAAATTCAAGTTTATTATGTCAATAATATTATTTACTATTTTGTTAGGCATTCAGATTATTTGTTAATTATATATGTTATATAAAGTTATAATTGAATTACTTTTTAAAGTCATATAATAATAATAACAAAGTATTATTTTAAATATTATTTCATAATATTATATTACATCCGCAAGACGCAGTATCTCACCATATCGTATTACATCTGCAAGACGCAGTACACCATATCATATTACATCTCCAAGACGCAGTTTAAGAAGATAACAAAAGTGATAAGGATATTTACGTGCCAGAGATGCAGACCAGTAGTCAGCAAGTTACCATAAAGACCATTGTTAATTGTTTATCCAGTTCGGCCTCCAAAAAGACATTACTATGTATTTTAATTATAATATTTCTAGAAGCTTCGATTCAACCTTAGGAGAAAAGATCCATTGTATTAATTTACGTTTCTTTTTATATTTTTAATGACTAAACATTTTTGATTGTATAAATACTAGATCTCTAGCTAACGGCATCACTTGTGAATCTTCTGGCGAATGTGTCAGTCAACTTGTGAGTTTAGATTCATACAGTCAAGTAAAGTTAAGTTATATTTGTACTTTAATTTTTTGTCTTAATAAATAATTGTTTTTTTTTTAAAGTTAATTCCACGATAAGTGATATAACAAATTGGCGCAGTCAGTAGGATAACTCAACGTGATAAAACAAGGCCTACTTCAACAACAAGTTTCCCCTCATTATCACGGTGGTTTCTAAACCTTCAAGTGAAGAATCAACAGCTCCAAAAGAAGAAGAAGAATTATTAGAATTTGAAGAAAAGGATACTTACACGTTGGTAAAACAAGGATTACTTCAACAACAAGTTCCCCCTCATTATCAACGGTGGTTTCCAAACCTTCAAGTGAAGAAAAATAGCTTCAAAAGAAGAAGAAAAATTATTAGAATCAGAAGAAAAGGATACTTCAACGTTGGTAAAACAAGGCTTACTTCAACAACAAGTTCCCCCTCATTATCAACGGTGGTTTCCTAACTTTTGAAGAAAAGAACCGAACAAGACAAATGTACATCTTACTGTAAGTGAATTATCACGTATATTAATTTTTAATTTTTTTTATACTGTTCGATTTTCTTTTATAATATTTTTTTTTATATATTTGATATTTTATATTTAATTAAATCAAAATGGCAAATGAAAGAAATCTAGCTCAAGAGGTTGAGCTTGAACCATATAGAATTTCGGAAATATTTTGTATCGTACCTGAATTTGAAGGTGATCAGATATTTCTCGGAACATTTTTAAATGCATGTGATTGTGCTTATAATATGTCTACCAGAGACCAAAAGGCTCTGTTAGTGATTCACATTAAAAATAAATTAAAGGGAAAAGCGGCTCAACTAATCAGCTCGCGAAATCCTCAGACTTACGCAGAGATAAGACAACTTTTAAATCTTCATTTTGGTGATTCAAGAGACCTTACTTCTCTTATTCATGATTTACAAAGATTAAAACAATTATCGAATGAGTCAGCTCTAACATTTTTCAATAGAGTGCAAGTCTTGAATGCTAAAATGCATGCAAATATACAAAAAACATCAAACTTATCAAATGAACAAAAGGTTGCTCAAGAAATTCTTATTGATACTATGGCTCTTAATAGTTTATTAACTGGACTTGAACCCCGTCTAGGACAACTTATTTGTGCTAGTCAGCCTGAAAACTTGTTAGAAGCACAAATTCGCATACGAAGAGAATTGCAATTATCATATTTTGAGAACCAAAAATTTAATAAGCCAGCTTCTAATATTGTAAGTAAACCTCAAAATATATTAAATGTTAGAAAACCCCAAATACAAACTGTAAAATGCTTTTCATGTGGTAAAAATGGTCATACTTCTAATCAATGTCGTTTTCAACAGCAAAGAGCTTTTATTCCAAGCTCCAATCAGAATTTCTACCAAAATTTTCAAAGACCATTAAATTTCCAAAATCCACCACAAAATAATTTACAAAATAGACCAAATAGTAATGTTCCCCAGCAAAGACCTTTTCAACCACAGGGACAATCTCAAGTAAGACCCTCAGTGATTCAAAAGAATCCTAATTTCCAACAACGAGCTCATTTAATTGGCATTAAGAGCGATAATTCTGACTATTATGATGAATATTTAGGCTCTGATCTGGATCATAATCTTTATGATATTCAAGATAATTTTGGAAATAATTTCCAGGAAGATGATAATAATTATTCATTTGATAATCTTTCTGAGTTCGAAAAAGATTCTCAAAATTTTATGTCTGCCGAAGTAATTTCAAATTTCCAAGAATTGCCAATTGCTCAAAATAAAGAACATTTTTCTGAGTTTGAGAGAGATTCTCAAAATTTTGTTTCTGCTGAAGTAATTTCAAATTTTCAGGATTTTCCTATTGCCCCAGTCAAAGACCATCCCCCAGATTGTCCGACAACAGAGAATTTAATTTCAGAAACAGTTACCAGAATCCAAACATTAAATTTCGAAGAGATGAACCCGAATGTAAATTTTCCCGAACAAAATTTTCTTTAAATCCATTTTTGACTGTTAATTCCAAAAATCTTTATTATATTGAATATGCTTCTAAAGAGTTTAAGTTGCTTATTGATACAGGTGCAGGAAATTCTATTTTTAAAGAAAATACTGTTAAGAAATTTCCTCAAAGATTTAATGAATATGTAATTATTCAAGGGATAACTGATCAAAAAATTTTACTAAAAGAATCTGTACTTATTCCATTTTCTGCAAAAGATCCACATAAAGTTTTTATTTATAATCTTAATATTGATTTTGATGGAATTTTGGGTTCAGATTTCCTAGAACATTATAATTGTATAATTGATTTGAATTCAAAACAATTGATAACTAATTTCAAAACTATACCTCTGTTTAAAGTTACCGAAACATCACACTTGTCTCAAAATAATCAAATTTGTGAACAAGATTCTGAATTCTTACAATTTGAACAAAATACTGAAAATTGTTATAAAAAAATAGCTGAGAAAAACATTGATATTTTTGACATGCCTCATGATTATTCATTAGCTCATTGCGTGGCGGAAGATATGCAAATGCAAAAAGGCATTGCCGCGGAATTTAAGAAACGATTTGGAAATATAGAAAAATTATTAAGTCAAAATCAAAAACAAGGTGGTTTAGCAGGTTTGAAAATTAAGAATGCAAATACAACTAGATATATTTATTATCTTGTAACAAAAGAAACTTCAACCGGAAAACCCACTTATCAGACTTTATGGTCATCTTTAAAGAAATTGAGAAATCATGTTGGTAAAAACAATGTTCAAAAATTAGCTATGCCAAAAATAGGGTGTGGATTGGACAAGTTAGATTGGACGTATGTTAAAAAGATGATATCTTATCTTTTTAGAAATTTAGGTGTTGAAATTGTCATTTGTTTGCCAAAGATACAAAATCGAATTTTTATTGAGCCAAGAATTGAAAAAATTTTGAAATTGAAATGTAATTTAACAAACACAGATGCACTACTTTTCGGACAAGCAATAGAAAATGTTAGAATTCCAAATGCTTTGGTACATGTAAATGAAGAAGGTGAATTCTTTACTTCAATTATTAATTCGAATGCTATTCCAAAAATTGTTGAATTTCCAAATTTGAATCTAGATCCCATTCCGAATTCCGAATGTTTTTTAAATTTTAATTGCGTTAATGAAAATAAAACTAAATTTAATCAACCTGTTGATAGAAACACTATAATTTTGGATCAGTTGCGTACAGATCATCTCAACGAAGAAGAAAAAGAAATTCTCACAAATTTATGTTTAGAATTTTCTGATATTTTTTATTTGGAAGGAGACCAACTAACATTTACTAATGAAATTAAACATTCAATTGAAACTGATAATGCGAGACCTATATTTACTAAATCATATAGATACCCCCAAATTCATAAAGAAGAGGTAAAAACTCAGGTGAAAAATATGTTGGAACAAGGTATTATACGTCATTCTATTTCACCATGGTCATCCCCAGTTTGGGTTGTGCCAAAGAAGCTTGATGCTTCAGGAAAACAAAAATGGCGTGTGGTTGTTGACTATCGTAAATTAAATGAAGTTACGGTAGATGATAAATATCCATTACCCAACATTTCTGATCTCCTTGATCAATTAGGAAGATGTCAATATTTTACCACTCTTGACTTAGCCTCAGGTTTCCATCAAATTGAAATTGAACCAAAAGATATCTCCAAAACAGCTTTTTCAGTTGATAACGGTCATTATAAATTCGTTCGAATGCCGTTTGGACTAAAAAATGCCCCGTCCACTTTCCAACGCGTCATGGACAACATTTTACTTGGCATTCAAAAAGAAAGATGTCTTGTTTATATGGATGACATAATAATTTACTCTTTTACTATTCATGAACATGTTTCTCGTCTGACTGAAGTTTTCAACAGACTTCAGAAAGCCAACTTGAAAATTCAACCAGATAAATGCGAATTTCTTAGAAAAGAAGTCGCTTATCTTGGACATATCATTACCCAAGATGGTGTTAAAACAAATCCAGCTAAAATAGAATGTCTCAAAAATTTCCCGGAACCTAAAAATCCTAAAGATGTAAAATCTTTCCTTGGTTTAGCAGGATATTATCGTCGCTTTATATCAAATTTTGCCAAAATTTCTAAACCCCTTACGAGACTTTTACAAAAAGATGTTTCTTTTATTTTTAATAATGAATGTAAAAATTCTTTCAATGATCTAAAAGCTGCACTTACTTCAGATCCTATTTTGAGATATCCAAATTTTGAAGAACCATTTATTCTCACAACTGATGCTAGTGGATTTGCCATTGGCGCTGTTCTATCACAAGGTCCCATTGGTAAAGATCTACCAGTAAGTTATGCTTCGAGAATATTATGTAGTGCAGAAACAAGGTATTCAACAATAGAACGAGAACTCCTTGCTATTGTATGGGCAGTAAAACATTTTCGTCCTTATTTATTTGGAAGAAAATTTTCGCTAGTCACTGATCATCGTCCATTAACATGGCTTTTTTCCATTAAAGATCCCGGAAGCAGACTAGCTAGATGGCGACTCAAATTGGAAGAATATGATTACAAAATTGAGTACAAGCCAGGCAAAATTAATAAAAATGCAGATGCACTTTCAAGAATTAAAATTAATCATTTTAAAGAATGTGCAAATTTACAATCTAAAATTACAATTTTGGCAAATAATGAAACTAATGAGGTTATACCACCAACAAGTAAAGACCCTAATGATCCTATAGAACCACAAAAAAATGAAACTATACGACGGATAAAATCTAAGTATAACTGGACAGGACTAACAAAAGATGTAGAACAATTTATTAAAAATTGTGAAACTTGTCAAAAAGTAAAAATCTGTCGTAAGAATTTAAGCACTCCTCTGGTAATAACAGAAACACCAAAAACTCCGTTTGAAAGAATTAATATTGATATTTTTGAGTATCCAACAAGAAATTACGCTTTAACGATTCGAGATGAGTTAACTAAATTTACTCAAGCTTGTCCTATTTCAAATAAAAAAGCTTCAACAGTTGTAAATACACTATTAATATTCTTTCAACATTTTGGAACACCTTTGAGAATTCATTGCGATTATGGTCGAGAATTTGATAATTCATTAATAAAAGATTTGTGTACGCTTTATGACATAAAGCTCACTTTTTCTAGCATTGGCCATCCACAATCGAATGGTTCTTTAGAAAGATTTCACGGAACACTTGTGGAAATGATCCGTGCACATAAGACGGAAAATCCAGACGAACATCCGTTTAATATTTTTCCATATGCGGTTATATGTTATAATAATACTAAAAACAAAACAACTGGTTTTACCCCATATGAACTGATTTTTGGTCATACGTCTAGTAGACCACCTGAAACTTTATATAATGAAAAAGCCCTTATTACTAAATACATACGTGATTTGAACAACAGAATGCAACATTATTATAAAATTGCACGAGCAAAAACAGCAAGTCAGAAAGAAAAAGCAAAAATTAGATTTGATAAAAATATTTCAGGAAAGCTTCCGGAGTATAAAATAGGAGATAAAGTTTATCTTAAAGAATCTCAAATTAAAGATAAAAGTCAAAATTTGTTTAATGGTCCTTTTGAAATTGTGCAATTATTTGATAATTCTGCAATAGTTTTAAATCCACAAACTAATCAAAAATCAAAAATTAATTTCGATAGACTGAAACCCTACTATGAGTAGTTTCTTTGGTTTCAGATTCTTCGTGCTGATAAATATTATATCAGCTCAATACACACTTAATCCTGTTAATAACACCGTTGGAATCTTTTTCCATGAAGAATGTACTATCAAAATTACGAATGAAAAATGGACACTTTTAGTTTACAAAGATCTGGCCCCAATTAAGAAAACAATGGAAAATAATGATAAAATACTTATAGAAATTTTGGATACTTTAGAAGATCCGTCTCCAAGGTTTATAGCTTTTAAGTCTGAAGTTCAAACACACATAAGTTTATTATCACAAATTTCGAATTCAATAGGTTCAAAATATAAAGAAATTATAGGAGAAACTAAATCATATAACTCCAGGGCAAAGCGAGGTATATTTAATGGAATCGGAACTGTTTGGAAAACTATTACTGGTAATTTAGATGCATCAGATGGAGAATATTATAATGATTGTATTAACAAATTATCTCATGATGAATTTGAATTGGAAAATCTTCTTAAAAAACAAATTTCAGTTACAACTTCTGTTATTAAAAATTTTAATAATACTATACAAAAATTACAAAATTGATGAAAAAACTTTTAATGAAGATATAAAAGAAATTCAAAATACTTTGATGGATATTGCTGATGATGTCGCATTTTATGAAGCACAAATAAGGATATTGAATATTTGTGAATCACTAATGGAAAGCTATATTTTCTTAGAAGATTCCCTTAATACAATTTTAAATTCTATCACTTTTGCTCGCATAAGATTATTACATAGCTCAATAATAGCACCTTCAGATTTAATCAATTCTTTACAAGATATAGCAAAATCTCTTGTAAGAAATAATTTACCTTTACAACCGTATACGTCAAATATAGCTAATTATCTTAATATTATTGAATTAGAGGCATATCAATCAGAAAGTAAAATAATATTTGTTCTCAAAATTCCTCTCACTGATCCAGAAGCTTATATACTATATCGACTCTATCCAATACCAATATTAGATGATCGAACAGGTATCTATCATATTTTACCAACTACACAAAAATATATTGCGCGGGATGATGATTCACTGCTGTATTTGTCATTGCGAAATCTGGATAATTGCAAGACTCTTGAAAGAAGCATAAAAATCTGTTCTAATCTCCTCCCATATCCAATTGACAACGATGCAATTTGCGAAGCACAACTATTAAGAAGATTAACTCAGATGCCCAAGACATGTCAAACATCTCTTCTTTTTGTTAAAGATTATAATGTCTACCAAATTGATTTAAATCTATGGTTAATCACTGTTTCGGATCCTTTGCCAATCACGATTAAATGTGGAAATAGGGAAATTAAATCAGAAATTATTAAAACTAATAGTTTACTGAAATTACAACCTGAGTATAGTGCCTTTATTGGAAGTACAAGAGTTCATGCTCAATACCCAGTTGACACATACCGAGAAATCAAGTATCGAAGTCATCCATTCACAATTCCATTTGACTGTTGCAAAGATATTCCTGAAAAATTACAAATTCCTGAACTAGAACCTCTTAAGTTGAACAAAATTGATTCCGAAGATTTGAACATTGCACAACACAAACTAAATCAGTATTAAGAAGAATTAGAAAAAATGATGAAACAATCTCCGATCAGTAAATATACACATTGGTTCACCGTTTTAACCATTGTAATAATAATTGTATTGGTAATACTTTATGTGACCTGTAAATGTAGAAGAAAGCATCATCGAATTGGAATAGCTTTAACCAACGATTACCCACCATCACCACCAGGACCAGGTTCCAGTATTTCATTCCAGCAAAAGAAGAGCAAGTATCCATGTCGGAGAACCCATAGAAGAAAACATCGAATTAAATCCAAATAAATCATTAACTTAAAAAGTTGTTGCAAACTCCACCAACTTTTCTTAAATGGGGGAGTTGTTATATAAAGTTATAATTGAATTACTTTTTAAAGTCATATAATAATAATAACAAAGTATTATTTTAAATATTATTTCATAATATTATATTACATCCGCAAGACGCAGTATCTCACCATATCGTATTACATCTGCAAGACGCAGTACACCCTATCATATTACATCTCCAAGACGCAGTTTAAGAAGATAACAAAAGTGATAAGGATATTTACGTGCCAGAGATGCAGACCAGTAGTCAGCAAGTTACCATAAAGACCATTGTTAATTGTTTATCCAGTTCGGCCTCCAAAAAGACATTACTATGTATTTTAATTATAATATTTCTAGAAGCTTCGATTCAACCTTAGGAGAAAAGATCCATTGTATTAATTTACGTTTCTTTTTATATTTTTAATGACTAAACATTTTTGATTGTATAAATACTAGATCTCTAGCTAACGGCATCACTTGTGAATCTTCTGGCGAATGTGTCAGTCAACTTGTGAGTTTAGATTCATACAGTCAAGTAAAGTTAAGTTATATTTGTACTTTAATTTTTTGTCTTAATAAATATTTGTTTTTTTTTTTAAAGTTAATTCCACGATAAGTGATATAACATATATAATCATATTCTCTCACAATACGACATACATAACTTTAAAATGAAATAATGGAAAGCGTCAATTACATAAAAAACAAAAAAAAAAAACAAGTCAATCTCTCTCACAAATTAACCTGAGAAATTTATTAAAATAAGATATATCTAATAGAGAAATATTAACATATATCATCTTTATCGTATTCTCTCACAATACGATAAATACACAATATAAAATATCCTGAAAAGCATCCATTCATTCAATGAAGCTAATAATAATGATAAGCTGATTTCTCTCACAAATCAACATGTAAGAATATTTTAAACATTTTCCATGTTATTTAATACATTTTAAATAGTGTTATCAAAAAAGCAAATGGCGAAACACAAGGAAGGACAAAATCATCGTATTATATCTCACTATAGGTTAAACATGAAATGAAAATCCTTTTGAATCAACTAAATTTCTCTCACCAATCAGTTGATCTAGAGATCTCGAAACTCTTAATATTTGTTGTTATAAACTTTTATCCTTCTTCAGTATAATCTGTATACGCATATATACCCATCTATTATAATATACTAAAACAGAAAAAAAATTGACAAATATAACTAAATGATATGAGAATATAATTAGCCTATACCTACATATAGAGCTAGGTACATATTATATTCACACATATATTTCAATTTTGAGAAATATTTTGAGAAAAATTATTAAATTTATTATTATAGAGATTTAATATATAAGAATAAATAGAACTAAGTCCATTAATATCTGAACGTTTATTCATAGTATTATTATGTTTTTTAATATTTATCATTTCTAAGAAACCACGTTTAAAATAATTTTTCTCAGAACAAAGAGCAATAGTATTATCAAAATCAATACTATGTTTTTTATTGATGGCATGTTCAGCCAAGGCACAAGATTTCTTATTACATCTTATATCACTTTTATGGGATGTTATTCTTCCTAAAATACTTCTAGAAGTTTGACCAATATATAATAATTCACAATCAAGGCAATTTATTTTATATACTACCCCAGACATTTCTGTCATTTCTAAAGGTGTCTTTATTTTGGAAAATAAATTAGATACGGTTTTAATATTTTTTCTTGCAATAATAACATTATACCCTCTAAAAACATTAACTAACTTATTAGTAAGCTCATCTATATAAGGTAAAGATCTATAAATAGGGAGGATATTTGTAGTAGAGGCATTATTGTTATTATCATTTAAAGAGTTCTCATGATTTATTTCAGGGTTTTCTATATTGACTTGAGGTTGCATTAAACATTTATTAATCAATTTCATAGGAAAAGAATTCTCAATTAATATTTTTTTCAATTTTGATAAACTTTCATCTCTATATATAGGATGCGAAAGTTTGATCACTCTGTTTTTTAATGCCATAATTAAGTTAATTTTTATTTTCTGTGGATGATATGAATGGAAGTTTATGTATCTATTACTACATATAGGTTTTCTATACCATTTTGTTCTTAATAAACCGGTGTTATCTCTACATACCATCATATCTAAGAAAGGAAGACATTGTTCATTTTCTTTATCAACTGTAAATTGAAGATGCTCGTTATAGGCATTAAAAATATTCAATGTTTCATCAACTCTATTAGTGGGTAGAGCTAAGATTAAATCATCTACATATCTTTTAATGAATGGTATTGGAAATGAAACTTTAGTTTTTGAAACTTGTATTAATTCATCTAAAACATAATTTACAAGAATAGGTGATATTGTTGAACCCATGGGAGTGCCAAATATTTGTTTATAATATTGGTCATTAAAAACCAAAAACCTAGAATAGAAAATAAATTGAAGAATTGATTCAAAAGTTTCGAGATTTAATGAACAAAACTGTTTAATATGATTCCATTTACGGGTTAGACAATCTAAAACAACTGGGAAAGGTAAATTTACCTTTTTACAAATTTGTAAAAAGGGAAACTACGTCAAAACTGACAATTACTTAGTCATTTGGAATCTGGTATTCATTTATAAAATTACTAAATTGAAAAGAATCCTTTATATAGAAATCATTATTGGTATCATAAGCTTTCGTTAGAATATCTGTGATATAAGATGCCAAATTATTATTAGGTGAATCAATTGAAGATACAATAGGTCTCATTGATAGTGTTGGCTTATGTATTTTTGGTAACGTATAAAATCTCGGTGCTTTTGCGTGATAGCACTTCAATTTTTTACTTTTGACTTGATCAATAATACCATCATCTTTAAGTTTAGAAATAATTTGATTGGCTTTAAGTTGTATTGTGTAAGTTGGATTATTTCTTAATCTCTTATAATATTTATTATCATTTAATAATTCCTGACTTTTATTAATATAATCCTCTTTAAACATTACAACTATAACATTGCCTTTATCACTTCGTACAACGATAAGTTCCGGATGTTCTTTTAGAAAAGAACGACATTTACTGAATTTTTTTGACAATATGTGAGAGCTTTGATAATTCTTGTAAGTAAAATTTGTCAATATATTAGTGTATCTAGCTCTCACGCAATCTTTATCTTCTATATCAATACTTTTCAAAATAAATTCAAGATCAGACAAAATATAAGGAATATTAATATCTTTAAGACTTGGTGGTAAAGAAAATTTCGGACCTAATGCGAGGATTTGTTTCACTTCTAATGGAAGATCTACATTTGTCAAATTCTTAATCCATTTATCATGTATTTTAATTTGAGATGTCATCTTGTCTTTAAGATTCTCTAGTTTTCTTATATTATTAAGTCTAATTTCTTTGAATTTACGGTTATACTTAACAGAGAGTCTTCGATTGTATTCGTTGACAATTTGTAAAGGCAATGTTAGCTTCATCTGATTGATAATTGACTTTAATCTTTTGTCAAAAAAATTAATATTGCTAAAAGTGACTTTAATTTCTAAATTCAATAGTTCTTTTCTCAATTTTAAAAGATATGTAGATGATTTAATCTTAGCTCTACCCACTAATAGAGTTGATGAAACATTGAATATTTTTAATGCCTATAACGAGCATCTTCAATTTACAGTTAAGTTGGTCAAACTTCTTGAAGTATTTTAGGAAGAATAACATCCCATAAAAGTGATATAAGATGTAATAAGAAATCTTGTTCCTTGGCTGAACATGCCATCAATAAAAAACATAGTATTGATTTTGATAATACTATTGCTCTTTGTTCTGAAAAAAATTATTTTAAACGTGGTTTCTTAGAAATGATAAATATTAAAAAACATAATAATACTATGAATAAACGTTCAGATATTAATGGACTTAGTTCTATTTATTCTTATATATTAAATCTCTATAATAATAAATTTAATAATTTTTCTCAAAATATTTCTCAAAATTGAAATATATGTGTGAATATAATATGTACCTAGCTCTATATGTAGGTATAGGCTAATTATATTCTCATATCATTTAGTTATATTTGTCAATTTTTTTCTGTTTTAGTATATTATAATAGATGGGTATATATGCGTATACAGATTATACTGAAGAAGGATTTCAACTCTAGATATGCTGTTACCATGACATTTATAAATAACTAATGACATTTCTGATTGCTGACTATGAAATCTTTCCTGTTTGTGGTTAATTTTATATAAATTCACGAATGTAAGTACTTTAATTAATAATCTCTTATGTAGTTAAAAAAAAATTGTAACGATTTTTAGTTTGCCCCGACGAAGAGAATAAACATTCTCCAAAGCTTGGCATAATCCAAAGAATTTTATTTATTAAATGACTGCATCCCCAACAAAAATCTATTTTATTATATATATATATATATGAAGTCGATCTTTTAGCTAAGAAGTCGATGAATGTACAGAATACGCCTTCTGATCAATTTTCATCCAATTGGAACCAAAGAAGCATGTACGTGCTTAAAGCCCCGATCAGCCATCACGCATAATTACCAGATATAAAATTTTCAATTCCGCTGGATGTTGACGAAACCAAATATAAAACGAAAGTTTAATCTTACAACGTGTTGACAACTAATTGTCACTGTCACAATGATTAATAGATAAGATCAGCCAATGCCAGATGAGCGGGAATTGTGACGTCACAGGGCTAAAGTGCACACGGTTGGAACCTATTCAATTTTTAGTGTTTTTTAACTTCTTATAGAAATTTACCTATTGCGATCGTTCACACTTTTGAATTTCGAAAAAATTTCAACGGCATGTTGTTATATGTCTATAAGTTAGTCCAAAAAAACATTTGGTTCAAAAGTTTACATATATATATATATATATATATATATATATATATATATATATATATTGATTTTGTATTCTTGACTGGTTTTATAATAAATAAAAAGAGGTTCTAAATAATGACATTTGTAATTGATGGCTATGAAATCTTTCCCGTTTTTGGCTAATTTATTTTAAATTCACGATTTTTGCCCTGAAGAAGGGAATAAACATTCTCGAAAGCTCGGCTTCAATCAAAATTTTTTATTGAATATATGACTGCATCCCCAAGAACATCTCTTTATTTATTTATATATATATATATATATATATATATATATATATATATATATATATATATGAAAAGATGTAAAGATTTCGCTACTGAAAGATATGTACTAAATGACTTTGGTCTTTACAGTAGATAGATGGCTATAATCACACATAGCCATAAACTACCAACGATGAAAACAACTACTCGGTGGACAAAAGCCCCATCCCGCATTGAATTATATCATCGCTGGCAGGTGCAAAGGATCGAGATCTATCCCGATACCAATTGCGGTAACTTCTAACACCTTTTCAAAAATTTAAAACAATCCTTGGTCAAATCTACATTTCTTATTTATCCCAATTTTGACGATCCTTTTATTCTCACAACTGATGCAAGAAACTTTGCAATTGGCAGCGTACTCTCTCAAGGACCAGTAGGGAAAGATCTCCCTATAGCTTATGCTTCTCAAATACACTGCAAAGCTGAGACGCATTATTCTACTATAGAAAGGGAACTATTAGCTATTGTTTGGGTCCGTGAAACATTTCCGACCGTATCTCTTCGACAGAAAATGTATACTAATTACCGATCATAGAACTCTCACCTGGTTATTCTCTATTAAAGACCCAGGTAGTCGTTTAGCAAGATGGCGTCTTAAGCTTGAAGTGTATGCCTATCAAATTGAATATAAACCTGGAAGGATTTACCGCAATGCTGACGCACTTTCCAGAATTAAAATCAACCAAATTTCCGATTATATTAAAATTCAGTCGAAAGCACAATCCTCTCATTTTTCAATTCTCCTCATACATAATGACGATGACGAAGACTCAGACAATGAATCCGAAAAATCTAATAACATCAGCAACGAACAAGTATACGAAGAATTCAAAATCTCTGTCAATGCTTATAAGTTAAAGTCACTCATTGATTATTCAAAAATTGAAGATAACATATAAACATTTTATCTTTCTTTCAACAACACAATCTAAAATACTATCATCACAATATTATAGAAGATATTTTCGAAGAAAATGCTGAGTTTTCCAGCTGTAAAATCAATGTATTATCAATCAAAAGTGTTAGTAATAGGAAATATTTTATTATTCCGTCAACGACTACTTATATCGCTTCTATTTTTAGAAATCAAGACACTATACAATCTGATACAACATACTTTGTTGAAAATGATCCTCAAGTCTCCATATTAAAGATATTTTCATTTATATTCTCTGAAAAATATGTTAAATTTAAAGTATGTCAAGATATTCTCAAAACACCAGACCAGGATCAGATCCCTATCATTCTCGATCAGTACCATAACGGAAAAATCACTATTCATCGCAGTATTAGCGAAACTATCCGTAGAATTCGCGAACGATACAATTGGCCCGGTATAACTAATAATATAATATATCAAAGCTTGTGAAGTTTGTCAAAAAACGAAGATTTGCAGGAAAAACTTAGAGAGCCCTCTAGTTATCACAGAAACACCTAGAGCCCCGTTTGCAAGGATTAACATAGACATTCTAGAAGTACCCGGAAGACATTACGCACTAACTATACGAGAAGAACTCACGAAATTCTGTCAAGCATACGGATTACCTGACAAGACAGCAAAAAGTGTAGTCAACACTCTTTTGATTTATTTCCAACACTACAGTACCCCAACTCGACTTCATTGCGATTTCGGTCGAGAATTCGACAACTCTCTTTTTCGTGACATGTGTACTCTCTTTGATATAAAGTAACTAATTCCAGTGTAGGACATCCACAATCCAACGGTTCTCTCGAAAGATTCCATTAGAAATGATTCGAACGCTTGTATCAGAACACACAAATGAGCACCCTCTTAACATATTACCATACGCATATCATTTCATACAATCTTTCAATGAACAAGACATACGGTTTTACCCATATGAAGTAGTATTTGGTCACTCTTCAAGTAGACCTCCCGAAAACACATACAATCACAAATAATTAATTACAAAATAATTTAGAGATCTCAACAACAGAATTTCTCCCTACTATAGAGTAGCTAAAAGTCGCATAAACACAAGTAAAGAAAAAGCAACATGTATCCAATAATCCATATCAATTAACATTTCAAAATGTTAATTGTTTTCCGTCCATATGGGCGAAGGAAGTCCTAACTTTGTCTTTGCTCGTTTTTATTTTGTAACCTCGTTTGCAAAACCCTGAAGATGAAAATAAATTTTTCGAAAGCTTGGTTAGCAAGAAGAGTATACTTTTTTAAGCCCCAAAAAATTCTTCGACAGATTACCCTATCATAGAGTTTAGTATATATATATATATATATATATATATATATATATATATATATATATATATATATACATATACATACATATTTTAATTTTGTATTCTTGACTGGTTTTATAATAAATAAATAGATGTTCTTGAGGATGCAGTCATATATTCAATAAAATTCTTTGATTGAAGCCGAGCTTTCGAGAACGTTTATTCTCCTCTTCAGGGCAAAAATCATGAATTTAGAATAAATTAGCCAAAAACAGGAAAGATTTCATAGCCATCAATTACAAATAATGACAATTTTAATTGATGTCTATGAAATCTTTCCTGTTTTTGGCTAATTTATTCCAAAGTCACGATTTTTGCCCTGAAGAAGAGAATAAACATTTTCGAAAGCTCGGCTTCAATCAAAAAATTTTATTGAATATATGACTGCATCCCCAAGAAAATCTTTTTATATATACATACATATATATACAGGGTTTCTCACCGCAGCCGTTCGTTAGAAGTTTTTGGGGTTACAAAAAACTTAGAAGTTTGATACTTTGGGATTTAGGGTTAGTAAAATTTTTCATTCATTCTAAAATATTTTCAATGTCACACGACTTCCGGTTACACCGGAAGTCATCATTAACTTCTGTATTTTAAATAGAACACCCTGTATGTTATTTCATTTTTGGATTTCTCAGGAAATTTTATGATGTGTTTCATTGAGTTTCCCTATACCTATTTTCAGCTGTTTCTCAGATATGTTGATTCTTTTGGACAAATTTTATAGATTTACCCCTGTTTTTAACAGTTGGCCTTTGATCCATTTTTGATAGGTGATAAATGCTTCTGTAGGTAAAAAATATGATATCCGTAAATCAAAAAATGATTCCTTTTCGATAATACTATAATATGGTATTCCAATTTAAAAAAAATATATTATGACGTCATAACACAAAAAGTGATGATGTCATCAAAATTATGAATATACCAAAAAATGCGCAAATGAAAAACAAAATCGACCTGTCTGATCTCTTTTTTGCCCAAAAGCCAAATAGATTTTTTAGCGAATTTGTTTCAACCTGTATTTAGCTCACTATATATATATATATATATATATATATATATATATATATATATATATTTAATTTATTTTTATTTAATAAATAAGTTCTTTGGATTATGAAAAGCTTTCGAGAATGTTTATTCTCTTCGTCACGGCCAAATTCGTAAATTTAAATAAAATTAACAACAAACAGGAAAGATTTCATAGCCATCAATCAGAAATGTCAATATAATAATGGCTATGAAATCTTTCCTGTTTGTGGTTAATTTTATCTGAATTCAAGGACTGTTCCTGACGAAGAGAATAAATATTCTCAAAAGCTTGGCATAATCCAAAGAATTTTATTTATTAAATGACTGCATACCCAACAAAAATCTATTTTATCAAATATTAAACCAGTCAAGAATTCAGAATCAAACTATATATATATATATATATATATATATATATATATATATGTAAACTTTTGAGCCAATTTTTTTTTGGATCTAATAATAGACATATAACCACATGCCGTTGATTTTTTTAGAAATTCAAAAGTGTGAACGATCGCAATAGGTACATTTCTATTAGAAATTTACCCAATAACTGATAAGATAGATAGATAGATAGATATATACTTTATTGTCCAAGAATGAGTTCTCATTGACAAAGTAAAAAATATAAAATGTTGATAATCTCCTAGTTCATATACATATAAATATTTGTTATACATAAATAAATAATAAAACAGGAGTAAGCGATAACATCTCTGCATATACTATTTCAAATGGACAAATATAAGAATAAAATAAATAATACATGCATAACTTGCAAACACATATTTACGTTTACACATATGCGTATACATATACATAAAGTAATAAAATTTAAAATTTATAAAAATAAAAGTAATAATAATAATAATAATAAGAATATTTTATGTACATTTACAAAAGAGTAAAAAATAGACCCTTACATATTTGTTGTCTACTGGCAAAACAGAAATTAAATCTTTGCAGAATTAAAATTAAAAGTTAATATTAAAATAAAAAAAATAAAAAATTACAGTCTGTCATGATGATATTCCTGAAGACTATAATAGGCTTTTTCATGAAGTAAATTTATAACAGATTTTCTGAATCTTTGTCGGTTCGATTTATCTCTAAAAACCATTTTGGTAAATGGTTGTATATTCTTTTGCCTTCATACATATTAGAATGTTTCGTTAAAGTTAATTTTGGTATAGGTAAACGAATTTCTTTGTTTTGTCTGGTATTATGAGGTACCTGTTCAACCGAGTAGATAACATGTTTTTTATGGATCAGGCATTGCACTTCAAAAATCAATATGCTAATGACATGTAAAAATTTATATTGAATAAAAAAGAGGTCTACAGCTTTCTCTATAACTAGCCTTGCATAGATACCTCAGAGATCTTTTCTGTAGTGCAAAAACTTGATTCATGAGTTGTTGACTGCAAAATCCCCAGAAAGCTATGCCAAAACTTATAATGGTTTTTTTCTAATGCAAAGTAAGTTAGTCTTGCTAAGGATATATCTAATTCATTGGCAACGATTCTTACATATTCTTAAATATTTGTTTTGATTGTTAATGATCCTGATAACATTTCTGTCATTTGAGGAATGACATTCTACTACTAACTATCCTAAAGTATACAGGTCACCACATATGTATATTTCTCGCGATAGAATGGACGAAATGGTTGGATCTGATTCAAGATCTATTATTAGTTCTGGTATATCTGTGATCCCATTTGGAATAATCAGAATCAACGAGAATACATTGTGTATATTCTAGCTCCTCCATGAGAGATTTGTTGTTCACAAGTGTTTTTTCCGAACTGGGAACATTGAAAGAGTGTTCATCAACATCACTAAGCTCACTATGGACATAGACTCTTGTTCCTCTGTAGCACCACTATTCACCTATATTGTCACGTCTTCTAAATGGTTTCGTTGTTTTTGTAAATTGTTCCTCAGGATCATTTTGTTGATTATAAGAGTTTACTTGAAAAACTAATGATGAGTAAACCTCAACATGAAAAACTGTTTATTATTTTAGGACATAATATATCTAAAACAAAACTATATGACAACTACTAAACAACATACATACTGGGGGAGTCTAAAGGAAATTTGTATGTTTTCTACCAACACTTCCCCTATAAATTTATATAAATTTATATATATATATATATATATATATATATATATATATATATATATATGTGTTATATAAAGTTATAATTGAATTACTCTTTAAAGTCATATAATAATAATAATAACAAAGTATTATTTTAAATATTATTTCATAATATTATATTACATCCGCGAGACGCAGTATCTCACCATATCGTATTACATCTGCAAGACGCAGTACACCATATAATATTACATCTCCAAGACGCAGTTTAAGAAGATAACAAAAGTGATAAGGATATTTACGTGCCAGAGATGCAGACCAGTAGTCAGCAAGTTACCATAAAGACCATTGTTAATTTTTTATCCAGTTCGGCCTCCAAAAAGACATTACTATGTATTTCAATTATAATATTTCTAGAAGCTTCGATTCAACCTTAGGAGAAAAGATCCATTGTATTAATTTACGTTTCTTTTTATATTTTTAATGACTAAACATTTTTGATTGTATAAATACTAGATCTCTAGCTAACGGCATCACTTGTGAGTTTAGAATCATACAGTCAAGTAAAGTTAAGTTATATTTGTACTTTAATTTTTTGTCTTAATAAATAATTGTTTTTTTTTAAGTTAATTCCACGATAAGTGATATAACAAATTGGCGCAGTCAGTAGGATAACTCAACGTGATAAAACAAGGCCTACTTCAACAACAAGTTTCCCCTCATTATCACGGTGGTTTCCAAACCTTCAAGTGAAGAATCAACAGCTCCAAAAGAAGAAGAAAAATTATTAGAATTTGAAGAAAAGGATACTTCAACGTTGGTAAAACAAGGCTTACTTCAACAACAAGTTCCCCCTCATTATCAACGGTGGTTTCCAAACCTTCAAGTGAAGAATAAATAGCTCCAAAAGAAGAAGAAGTATTATTAGAATCTGAAGAAAAGGATACTTCAACGTTGGTAAAACAAGGCTTACTTCAACAACAAGTTCCCCCTCATTATCAACGGTGGTTTCCTAATTTTGAAGAAAAGAACCGAACAAGACAAATGTACATCTTACTGGAAGTGAATTATCACGTATATTAATTTTTGAATTTTTGAACTGTTCGATTTTCTTTTATCATATTTTTTTTTTATATATTTGATATTTTATATTTAAAAATCAAAATGGCAAATGAAAGAAATCTAGCTCAAGAGGTTGAGTTTGAACCATATAGAATTTCGGAAATATTTTGTATCGTGCCTGAATTTGAAGGTGATCAGATATTTCTCGGAACATTTTTAAATGCATGTGATTGTGCTTATAATATGTCTACCAGAGACCAAAAGGCTCTGTTAGTGATTCACATTAAAAATAAATTAAAGGGAAAAGCGGCTCAACTAATCAGCTCGCGAAATCCTCAAACTTACGCAGAGATAAGACAACTTTTAAATCTTCATTTTGGTGATTCATGAGACCTTACTTCTCTTATTCATGATTTACAAAGATTAAAACAATTATCGAATGAGTCAGCTCTAACATTTTTCAATAGAGTACAAGTCTTGAATGCTAAAATGCATGCAAATATACAAAAAACATCAAATTTATCAAATGAACAAAAGGTTGCACAAGAAATTCTTATTGATACTATGGCTCTTAATACTTTATTAACTGGACTTGAACCCCGTCTAGGACAACTTATTCGTGCTAGTCAGCCTGAAAACTTGTTAGAAGCACAAATTCGCATACGAAGAGAATTGCAATTATCATATTTTGAGAACCAAAAATTTAATAAGCCAGCTTCTAATATTGTAAGTAAACCTCAAAATATATTAAATGTTAGAAAACCCCAAATACAAAGTGTAAAATGCTTTTCATGTGGTAAAAATGGTCATACTTCTAATCAATGTCGTTTCCAACAGCAGAGAGCATCAGCTCCAAGCTATAACCCAAATTTCAATAATAATTTCCAGAGACCAATGAATTTCCAAAATCAATCACAAACTACTGTGCAAAATAGACCGAATGTTCCTATTCAACAAAGACCTTTTATTTCGCAGGGACAATCCCAGATAAGACCATCAGTAATTCAAAACAATCCAAATTTTCAACAAAGAGCTCATTTAGTCGGCTTCAATGGTGAAAACGATTCATGTTATTATTTCGAAAATAATCAAGATATTTTTGAAAATGAATTCCCAGAAAATTATAGTAACTATTCTGAATCATCAGACTATTCTCCGGATTTTGAAAATTATCCACAAGATTTTGAATCTCCTGAAAACTCAAATTTCCAGGATTTTCCCATTTCTCAAATCAAAGACCATCCCCCAGATTTTCCGACAATGGAGAATTCAATTTCAGAAACAATTACCAAAATCCAAACATTAAAATTCGAAGAGATAAACCCGAATGTAAATTTTCCCAAACAACATTTTCTTTAAATCCATTTTTGACTGTTAATTCCAAAAATCTTTATTATATTGAAGATGCTTCTAAAGAGTTTAAGTTGCTTATTGATACAGGTGCAGGAGTTTCTATTTTTAAAGAAAATACTGTTAAGAAATTTCCTCAAAGATTTACTGAATATGTAACTATTCAATGGATAACTGATCAAAAAATTTTACTAAAAGAATCTGTACTTATTCCATTTTCTGCAAAAGATCCACATAAAGTTTTTATTTATAATCTTAATATTGATTTTGATGGAATTTTGGGTTCAGATTTCCTAGAACATTATAATTGTATAATTGATTTGAATTCAAAACAATTGATAACTAATTTTAAAACTATACCTCTGTTTAAAGTTACCGAATCATCACACTTGTCTCAAAATAATCAAATTTGTGAACAAGATTCTGAATTCTTACAATTTGAACAAAATACTGAAAATTGTTATAAAAAAATAGCTGAGAAAAACATTGATATTTTTGACATGCCTCACGATTATTCATTAGCTCATTGCGTTGCGGAAGATATGCAAATGCAAAAAGGCATTGCCGCAGAATTTAAGAAACGATTTGGAAATATAGAAAAATTATTAAGTCAAAATCAAAAACAAGGTGGTTTAGCAGGTTTGAAAATTAAGAATGCAAATACAACTAGATATATTTATTATCTTGTAACAAAAGAAATTTCAACCGGAAAACCCACTTATCAGACTTTATGGTCATCTTTAAAGAAATTGAGAGATCATGTTGGTAAAAACAATGTTCAAAAATTAGCTATGCCAAAAATAGGGTGTGGATTGGACAAGTTAGATTGGACGTATGTTAGAAAAATGATATCTTATCTTTTTAGAAATTTAGGTGTTGAAATTGTTATTTGTTTGCCAAAGATACAAAATCGAATTTTTATTGAGCCAAGAATTGAAAAAAATTTCAAATTGAAATGTAATTTAACAAACACAGATGCACTACTTTTCGGACAAGCAATAGAAAATGTTAGAATTCCAAATGCTTTGGTACATGTAAATGAAAAAGATGAATTCTTTACTTCAATTATTAATTCGAATGCTATTCCTAAAATTGTTGAATTTCCAAATTTGAATCTAGATCCTATTCCGAATTTCGAATGTTTTTTAAATTTTAATTGCGATAATGAAAATAAAGCTAAATTTAACCAACCTGTTGATAGAAAAACTATAATTTTGGATCAGTTGCGTCCAGATCATCTCAACGAAGAAGAATATGATTACAAAATTGAGTACAAGCCAGACAAAATTAATAAAAATGCAGATGCGCTTTCAAGAATTAAAATTAATCATTTTAAAGAATGTGCAAATCTACAATCTAAAATTACAATTTTGGCAAATAATGAAACTAATGAGGTTATACCATCAACAAGTAAAGACCCTAATGATCCTATAGAATCACAAAAAAGTGAAACACTTATAGAGGAACAGGATGAATTAATGACAGACGAATTTAATAGATTTGTTGACCTTTACAAAACAAAATCAATAATCGATTATTCAAAAATTGAAACATCAAATGACCAGTTACTGGATAAGACTCATAAGAATATTGTCACTTTATTTTGGCAAAATAAACTCGAAGATTTACATTATAAAATTATTGAAGATATTTTTGAAGAAAATTTTGATTTTCAAATGAATTTCGTAAATATTGTTTCTAGTAAAACTGTGAAAGATCGCAAGTATTTTATAATACCTCTTATTTACGATCCAGAGTTTGTAGTTCAACAATTATTTTATACATTATTTAAAGAACAAAGTAAATTTGATCCTTCAAAAACTTATTATATAGAAAATAATCTTGAGTTACCTATTTTAGAAGTATTCTCTTTTATTTTTGCTAATATTGATTTAAAATTTGTAGTTTGTCAAAATATTGTTAAAACACCATCATATTGGACCAATATCATAAAGGCAAATGTAACTTACATCGTGGAATAAATGAAACTATACGACGGATAAAATCTAAGTATAACTGGACAGGACTAACAAAAGATGAAGAACAATTTATTAAAAACTGTGAAACTTGTCAAAAAGTAACAATCTGTCGTAAGAATTTAAGCACTCCTCTGGTAATCACAGAAACACCAAAAACTCCGTTTGAAAGAAATAATATTGATATTTTTGAGTATCCAACAAGAAATTACGCTTTAACGATTCGAGATGAGTTAACTAAATTTACTCAAGCTTATCCTATTTCAAATAAAAAAGCTTCAACAGTTGTAAATACACTATTAATATTCTTTCAACATTTCGGAACACCTTTGAGAATTCATTGCAATTATGGTCGAGAATTTGCTAATTCATTAATAAAAGATTTGTGTACGCTTTATGACATAAAGCTCACTTTTTCTAGCGTTGGCCATCCACAATCGAATGGTTCTTTAGAAAGATTTCACGGAACACTTGTGGAAATGATCCGTGCACATAAGACGGAAAATCCAGACGAACATCCGTTTAATATTTTGCCATATGCGGTTATATGTTATAATAATACTAAAAACAATACAACTCGTTTTACCCCATATGAACTGATTTTTGGTCATACGTCTAGTAGACCACCTGAAACTTTATATAATGAAAAAGCCCTTATTACTAAATACATACGTGATTTGAACAACAGAATGCAACATTATTATAAAATTGCACGAGCAAAAACAGCAAGTCAGAAAGAAAAAGCAAAAATTAGATTTGATAAAAATATTTCAGGAAAGCTTCCAGAGTATAAAATAGGAGATAAAGTTTATCTTAAAGAATCTCAAATTAAAGATAAAAGTCAAAATTTGTTTAATGGTCCTTTTGAAATTGTGCAATTATTTGATAATTCTGCAATAGTTTTAAATCCACAAACTAATCAAAAATCAAAAATTAATTTCGATAGACTGAAACCCTACTATGAGTAGTTTCTTTGGTTTCAGATTCTTCGTGCTGATAAATATTATATCAGCTCAATACACACTTAATCCTGTTAATAACACCGTTGGAATCTTTTTTCATGAAGAATGTACTATCAAAATTACGAATGAAAAATGGACACTTTTAGTTTACAAAGATCTGGCCCCAATTAAGAAAACAATGGAAAATAATGATAAAATACTTATAGAAATTTTGGATACTTTAGAAGATCCGTCTCCAAGGTTTATAGCTTTTAAGTCTGAAGTTCAAACACACATAAGTTTATTATCACAAATTTCGAATTCAATAGGTCAAAAATATAAAGAAATTATAGGAGAAACTAAATCATATAACTCCAGGGCAAAGCGAGGTATATTTAATGAAATCGGAACTGTTTGGAAAACTATTACTGGTAATTTAGATGCATCAGATGGAGAATATTATAATGATTGTATTAACAAATTATCTCATGATGAATTTGAATTGGAAAATCTTCTTAAAAAACAAATTTCAGTTACAACTTCTGTTATTAAAAATTTTAATAATACTATACAAAAATTACAAATTGATGAAAAGACTTTTAATGAAGATATAAAAGAAATTCAAAATACTTTGATGGATATTGCTGATGTCGCATTTTATGAAGCACAAATAAGGATATTGAATATTTGTGAATCACTAATGGAAAGCTATATTTTCTTAGAAGATTCCCTTAATACAATTTTAAATTCTATCACTTTTGCTCGCATAAGATTATTACATAGCTCAATAATAGCACCTTCAGATTTAATCAATTATTTACAAGATATAGCAAAATCTCTTGTAAGAAATAATTTACCTTTACAACCGTATACGTCAAATATAGCTAATTATCTTAATATTATTGAATTAGAGGCATATCAATCAGAAAGTAAAATAATATTTGTTCTCAAAATTCCTCTCACTGATCCAGAAGCTTATATACTATATCGACTCTATCCAATACCAATATTAGATGATCGAACAGGTATCTATCATATTTTACCAACTACACAAAAATATATTGCGCGGGATGATGATTCACTGCTGTATTTGTCATTGCGAAATCTGGATAATTGCAAGACTCTTGAAAGAAGCATAAAAATCTGTTCTAATCTCCTCCCATATCCAATTGACAACGATGCAATTTGCGAAGCACAACTATTAAGAAGATTACCACAGATGCCCAAGACATGTCAAACATCTCTTCTTTTTGTTAAAGATTATAATGTCTACCAAATTGATTTAAATCTATGGTTAATCACTGTTTCGGATCCTTTGCCAATCACGATTAAATGTGGAAATAGGGAAATTAAATCAGAAATTATTAAAACTAATAGTTTACTGAAATTACAACCTGAGTGTAGTGCCTTTATTGGAAGTACAAGAGTTCATGCTCAATACCCAGTTGACACATACCGAGAAATCAAGTATCGAAGTCATCCAGTCACAATTCCATTTGACTGTTGCAAAGATATTCCTGAAAAATTACAAGTTCCTGAACTAGAACCTCTTAAGTTGAACAAAATTGATTCCGAAGATTTGAACATTGCACAACACAAACTAAATCAGTATTCAGAAGAATTAGAAAAAATGATGAAACAATCTCCGATCAGTAAATATACACATTGGTTCACCATTTTAACCATTGTAATAATAATTGTATTGGTAATACTTTATGTGACCTGTAAATGTAGAAGAAAGCATCATCGAATTGGAATAGCTTTAACCAACGATTACCCACCATCACCACCAGGACCAGGTTCCAGTATTTGATTCCAGCAAAGTATAAGAAGAATTCTTCCGAGAAGTAGAGCAAGTATCCATGTCGGCGAACCCATAGAAGAAAACATCGAATTAAATCCAAATAAATCATTAACTTAAAATGTTGTTGCAAACTCCACCAACTTTTCTGAAATGGGAGAGTTGTTATATAAAGTTATAATTGAATTACTTTTTAAAGTCATATAATAATAATAATAACAAAGTATTATTTTAAATATTATTTCATAATATTATATTACATCCGCAAGACGCAGTATCTCACCATATCGTATTACATCTGCAAGACGCAGTACACCATATCATATTACATCTCCAAGACGCAGTTTAAGAAGATAACAAAAGTGATAAGGATATTTACGTACCAGAGATGCAGACCAGTAGTCAGCAAGTTACCATAAAGACCATTGTTAATTGTTTATCCAGTTCGGCCTCCAAAAAGACATTACTATGTATTTTAATTATAATATTTCTAGAAGCTTCGATTCAACCTTAGGAGAAAAGATCCATTGTATTAATTTACGTTTCTTTTTATATTTTTAATGACTAAACATTTTTGATTGTATAAATACTAGATCTCTAGCTAACAGCATCACTTGTGAGTTTAGATTCATACAGTCAAGTAAAGTTAAGTTATATTTGTACTTTAATTTTTTGTCTTAATAAATAATTGTTTTTTTTTAAGTTAATTCCACGATAAGTGATATAACATATATATATATATGTATATATATATATAAAACAAAAACTGAGAATTAACACTAAACGGAATTAAAAAAATCACAAATTGCCATTTTTTTTTTAAATCTTTCGAAAAGCACTCGCGAAAGTGGTTTTGTAAAAATATCTGCTAACTGGTTCTCACTTGACATGTGTTCCATCTCCAATACTCCGTTCTGAATCTCTTCGCGTACAAAATGAGCACGAACATCAATGTGCTTGGAACGTTTATGGAAGCTTGTATTCTTGGCGAGTTTAATGGCACTTGAGGTTTTATTCCCGATAGAATAATATTCATCGTCTCTATCTAGTATCTCTCTCGTCAAGGAATGTGATGTATAAATAAATAAACAATAAAATCGAATTTAAGTGGATAAAAGTGCAAAAATAAATGTGAATTTTACATTAATCTATTCGTAAATTGGCGGTGTACCGAGTGAGTACTTAGATAATTATAAAACTCAAATGATATTTTATCAGAAACTTGATCAAATCCATGTTTCGACGAACGATCGTATATGCTCGTGTTGTATCACAAAAAATCTCGATAGCCTACATTCGAAACAATAATAGTACGGGTGTTGGGTATCAAAATATGAGCCAATTTACAAATCAAGAACTATTCAATAAACTAGAAGAAATCATTAATAGGAACTCAATAGAGATAAAAGAGAGAAATTAAGTCAATAAATGAAAGTATAGATCAGAAACTGAAAAATATTAAAGAAGAATATCAGAAGATTGAAGAAAGAATAACCATCATTGAATGAACAAACAGAAGAAATAATATAGTAATTTTCGGTATACCAACAGTAAAGGAAAATCTCTTGGAAACCACACTCACACAACTTAATGCAGTCTTCAAAAATAACCTTATAGAGAAAGATATAAACAATATCTACAGCATTGGCAAGAAAAATACAATCATTGTGGAATTCATCTCATACCTTCAAAAAAAGAACATTTTTCAACAACTACATAAACTGAAAGAAACTGGCATCTCCATTACAAATGACTTGCGCCCAGAAGATCAAAAAACTAATAAAATACTTATGAAACATTTGAAAGAAGGTCGATCCAAAAACCATATAGCAAATATCAAGAGCTTCAGTTTGTATGTAAATGCGGTACCTTATACAACTGAAGAACTAGAGAACCTATCAGCGGTAGATGCGGTACTTTATACAGCTATAAAACTAGATAATCTATCAGCTGAGGCTGATTCGGACGTAGAACTCGATAATACCGCTGATCCAAAAAATAATAGTGCTCTAGCAACCCCAACCATCATATCAAATTATCCAACAGAGTCAGGAGAAATCTTTTCGGAACCAAGAGAGCAGTTGCACCATAATTTACTTTTACCACCTATGACAACCAGAAACACTTCAACTGATAAGAAAACAACAACAAATACAAATCATACCAAAGAAGCTAAGGAGAACCCGCCACTGAAGATCAAGGAAAAGGAAATCAGAACACTGAAACGCAATAAACCTAGCACCTCATAAACACTCATATGTCGATAAAAAATACCTATTTTTATATTTTATATTTATATTTATATATTATATTATTACCTATATTTTAGAGTGATCACCCGTATTATAATGTGATCGATCAATACATACGCGATTTTGAAGTCAATAATAATATCGAAACCTACTCTCTCCAACACAATTTTCTGCACAGAATGCTCTGAAATATTGAAAGTTAATAACATCAACAGTAATATTAAAATTCTAAATATGAATATTCTCAGCATAAACAAAAATTTAGATGAGTTCAAAATCGTTTTACAAAATTTGAATGCGGATATTGACTGCCTGATTCTTACAGAAACGTGGAATATTGAATACCAAAGCTTATTTAATATTAATGGGTGAAATATGATTTATAATGACAGTAACTTCAATCAGAATGATGGCGTTGTAGCGTACATAAGATCATCATAGAAATTTATCTATAAAAATTCTGAAATCTACCAAGCAATCAAAGCCATACAAATATAAATTCAGTTAAATGAAGGAAGAAGTATACTTGTCAATACTGTCTATAGATGCCCTGACTCAGACCCCAAAGAATTCATAAATAGCATAAACCAGTTCCTAGAATCAAATAATGATGATTTTAAGGATAAATGTTTATTCACAGGAGATCTGAATATTGATTTACTGGATCCAGACGAAAATACTTCTTCCGATTATTTAAATGTTTTGAACGAATACGGATATATCTCTACGATTAATCCAACGAGAGTCCAAGCAAACAGTCGCTCCTGTATTGATCATATTTTTATGAAATCTCCTCAAAACATCGATTACAGATCACTATACGACCATTTTCCGAATTGTGTTGAATAATATACATTTCAAACAAGTGAAAAACAAAACCACTAATTTCATCATTTTCAAAAAACTCCATGAAACATTCAGAAACATATCCTGGACCACTGTCTTCTCCGCAAAAGATCCAAACACTGTTACAAACACATTCATTGATATCACTATGGATGCCTTGAATGTGTCTTCGAAAGTAAAAAAAAAACACAAAAGAAAAAATGTTAAAATTGCACCCTGGGTAACAAATGGCTTACTCAAGTCAATAAACAAAAAAAATTCAATGAATAAGATTCTTCGAAAATATCTAAATAACGATCGACTAAGAAGATAATATACAAATTACAGGAACAGATTGAATGTACTCATTAGAAAAACCAAATACAATTATTATAATACGCAAATCAAAAATAACAACAACGATTCAAAAAAATTATGGAAAATAGTAAAGGAAATAAGTAAAACGAAAAAACACGTCTCGGCATAGATTCTATCGAAACTGAGGACGGTAGTATATTAATAGACAAGAATCTTATTGAAAATGAATTTAATTCCAGGTTCTCAGAAACGGGTAGGAAACTATCCAGTGAAATAAAAAAAATCCCAACTATGTCCCACATAGCTCCCTTATACCTAATTCTCTCGTTCTCACTCCAGTCGAGTCAACCGAGATACCAAATATAATCAGACAATTAAAAAATATTTTTTACAAAAAATTGGACCGACGTTATTAGTTGGTGCACTGAAAAGTATAAAATAATATTAGTTCTATTGGTGTTATTATTGAGATCTCAGACATCGCTGCGGAAATATGCTTGAATATATTAGTTGTTACCATTTTAACACCGATTTTACTCGAAAACCGTAACTGTAAGGGAAAAATGCTCGTTATAAATGTTATTACAAATAATTATGTCCTTCATGTACTGCCCAGAGATTTTCAATTTGAGAATTTAACATGCGTCTATCTCGAAAACCGTTACTCTTTTGAAAAAATTTTCAATGTAAACGTTTCCGGATATTGTCCTATCTTTATTTATACCACCTCAGATTTTCAATTTTCGAGAAAATTTGACCCCTTCACCCCCTTTGGGGGCGGCTTTCGGAGGAAAGGAGATGTCGGATTTATAAATATGGGACCATTTCTCAAGCCTCTTCTTTCAAATGAATCTAAAATCGGACTAAGATTACAATATAAAAGGCGCGCACAAACCAAAAAAAAAGCAGACAGTCGAATTGTATACCTCCTCAGTTCGGGGTTCGTCGGTCAAAAATAAAAAAGCGGTAGGTGTAGATAATATTAAAGCGGAAACTATAAAGATCATTTCCAGCGATATCCCAGAACGTTTAATAAAAATCTTCAATCTTTTAAACATACAATGGTAGTCACCCTCCATAAAAAAGGAAACACCCAGAAAGTAAGCAATTATCGACCAATATCCTTGATCACCCACCTCTCAAAAATATTCGAGAAAATTCTAAAAAACAGATAAGCTTCCTTTTTGAACAAATTTAATTTCATTTCTGATAATCAATTCGAATTCAAGGAAAATATATCAACCCAAGATACAAGTCTATCTTCAACATCAAAAATAACAGAATCTCTGAACGAAAGCAGTCCATGTTTATGCATATTCATAGATTTGTCAAAAGCATTCGTCACCGTTAGCCACGAAATCCTCTTACAGTCACTGGAAGACATTGGCGTTAGAGATATTTGCCTAAAACTCTTCAAGAGCTACTTAAGCGAGAAAACCCAGGCTTTAAATATTGATGGTGTGGTTAGCGGTGTCGAAACAATTGACTATGGCATACCACAAGGAACAGTCCTAGGACCAATTTTATTTAACATTTATCTGAATGGACTATTCTCATTCAACACAAGTGCAGAAATTATCGGATTTGCTGATGATACCGCAATTTTTTATTGGGCTGATAACTGTGAAAACCTGAAGCAAACAGCTGAGACTGACTTCCGATCAATAAAATCATGGTTCGAACAAAAACAAACTATTTACCATTCGGCTGTAGTATTCGTGGTCTGCCCAATTTCGGCAAACTGAACATTACAATGAATGATGAACAGTTCTCTATAGAACCTGTGAAAAAAATGAAATTCTTAGGTGTAATTATTGATTCTCATTTAAAATGGGACTCTCTTATAAATTTTGTTACAAAAAAATTGAGATGTATATTATATAAATTCAAAAAACTAAAGGACAATTTACCTTCAAGCCATATGAAAACTTTATGTCACGCACTAGTTGAAAGTCATATACGATATGGAAATTCTAGCATGGGGTGGGACGTTGAAAACGCATATAAACCCATTGGAAATAATAAAACATTTTTTTTTTCAAAAAATCACAGATATTCATCCGATTTAATATACTCTAAATCCAAAATCTTCGACCTCAGACAATTGTACTTCTTCCTCACATGCATAAAATATCAAAGAACTAGGCATACCAATCAACTCCCAACCCACAACTACAACACCCGGAAAAAAATCATTATGTGCCACCATTGATGATTAAAACCACAACACAGAGAATGTTCAGCTACTTAGCACCAAAGTTGTACAATACAATTCCTAATGAGTTGAAATGTATAGATAACAACAGAACATTCAAAAAACTATTGAAAAAATACATACAGGAAAATTCGAGACATATGATACTCGGCATTGTTCGAATATTATATTCACTCCAAAAACCATGCTTTATACATTAAAAATACCAATAGCCAATGAATTATATCATCTATCCAAGATTATCCCTATTCCTAGTAGCCATAATAATATCCTTATACCACCCCACGCCTTTGCCCTGAATTCCAAAGGATCAACTAAATGGACAAACGAAGACTGCAAGAAGACCTTCTCATTTTGGTATTGCCAAAATTCACCACATGAAGACCAGTGCAACCTTGATGACTTGTCAAGATGCAACTTCGCCACAGTTCATAATAATTTCTCTCTCTTCACCCAAGTCACAAACGGACAGAACATCATCTATACAAAGAATCCAGAAGATGTCAACGAGAATTCCTCCCAATCTTTCAAATCCTCAAAAATCACCAAATGTAATACAGT
Source organism: Crioceris asparagi (assembly GCA_958507055.1). NCBI lineage: Eukaryota > Metazoa > Arthropoda > Insecta > Coleoptera > Chrysomelidae > Crioceris > Crioceris asparagi. The sequence continues at coordinate 46,992,035 of OY293831.1, forward strand.
TTTGGGAGAAACCAATTGTATATATTCATTCCAAAATTATACTTGGATTGGTTCCAACAAAACATTTTCCCAAGAATGGCCCAACATTCAAGAACCAATAAAAACTGGATATAAGATAAACATCAAACCACTACACCTTGACTATCCAACAAAGATGATACCCCAATACGAAGAGCCAACCATGATACCTGCTGAATTTCACAAGGGACATTTTGGTATTACCATAGCCCTAATCATAATTTTCATCCGCGGTGCCACTTTGTATTTATTCAGAAACAAACTAAGATGCCTAACCAAAAGAACTCCAGGGCCAACAGCCGTCATTGAAATACCACTAGAGGAACACAAACTTCCACCATCCCTTCTGGCAACCAAGCACGAGGACGTGCAATCATAGACATCTGAAAACCTAGACCACGCATAGCCTCTTTCAGAGCGATCCAACATCTCAAGACCATTATTCTTCTGGTCCATAATGGTTCGTGTCCGACTGATACGATTAACATATTTGCCAAACTTCTTATGTTTCATGACAACTTCTGATTTATAGAGTGATAATCAAAGACATTCAGACGTAATTAAAATGTGATCGTTGGAATAGTTATTACTGATTATTCAGAAACACCTGCAGATTAAATTATGTACCAAATTTATATTTTACAACGCAAAATAAAAATTTTCATTTGTTAAATAAGATCGATATCGATCGATTGAATTAAATGCGGAAAATATAATTTAGGCGTCCGTATGAATTCGTCAGCTTTCGTCGCTAGTCGGAATATTGTTGTTCGTTGTTCCATTCATAATTTGAGTGTTGCTACTACGGTTTACGCATTTATAAGTTTCTACAGAGGTACACTGTTGCCAAAATTTCCTATAGGAAAATTTTGTCTCTCTCTTATACATAGAAAACACCAAAACAATTCTCTAACAATAACAGATCGCCTTTGGATACATCTTATGAATGAAATGCTTGGTCTAGGTGTTCAGATATCTATGCGTGCAATACTCCAAAAGGGGAGGAGTTATATAGCCACGACTCCACAACAGCTACATATCATATCAGATTATACTTAGTCAGCATACATGTATTCTATACTATAAAAAGCTTGTTCAACATCATGTAAGATTAGATATATTCTTGTCGTCTTATTGTACGTTTCTATTGTTAATTAAATACTTTTTAAAATGATATTTTCCAGTCTTTCGAATTTAACTAGGGTGAGCAGGGGATCTTCATTCAATTCATCCGAGGCGTACCCCCTATCACTGTAGATAGGTCAACCAAAGTGAAACCCGCATCTTCAAATACACAAGCATAGGAATAAGTAAGCCCCATACATATCAAATTATATTATCAAAGCAAAGTATTCGCTGGAATTGGTTTTCTTGAAGAATTTGATGAAATTATTCTCACGGAACGTGGCTCACCGACAACATCATTGACTCAGAACTTGGTTTAATTAACTATAATTTATTTAGCTGTGATTGATCTATTTTCACTAGTTTCAAAGAAGATGGTGGGCGTGCAATTATAGCTATTAATAAAAAATTTAAATTTAAAAAAAATCATAGTTAGTAACAATAGCTTTGAAATACTCTTTATTAAAGTATTTAACGGCGACTCCTTTTTTGTTATCGGCACTTGTTATATCCCTCCCAACGCTAAATCTGAATATTATGCTGAATTGATTGAATGTATGCAAATATCTCTTTGTGATATTTTGGTTGATAATTTTAATATTAAGTTTCTATTGGTAGGGGATTTTAATGTACCTGGCTATGAATGGTTAATTGAATCCAATTACTCCACCGCGCATGAATTTCACCCTAATGTTAATTTTAGAGATGCTGCATACTTTCCGTCTAAATGGTGTAAATTATATAAATTAGTTTCGATAAATAGTATAAAAAATATTACAGGAAATATTCTTGACTTAGCATTCACTAATTTTTATGATGCTAAGGCTGTACTCAGCGATGAATATTTAATTAAGTGTGAAGATGCTCACTCTCCCTTATCGATTTCGTTTCCAATAAAAAAAATGGTTCATTGTACAGTTGATGAAATTATATATGATTACAAACATGCAAATTTTTCTTTAGATGGCACACCATTTAAGTAACACTAATATCCCTAATACAATTATCAACGAAATTTCATTGAATGAATTAATTCTTGAGCTTGAAAATAAATTTCATGGCCTGATAAATAGATTTATTCCTACATTCCGTCTTAAAACGAAATCCTTTCCTCAATGGTTTTCCAATGAGTTGATAGCAGCAATTATAAATAAAAAAAGATGACATTAATTATATAAACAATATAAATCTCAATATTACTTTATTCTTGTTTTTTAAAGATAGAGCTCACGCTAAACTTAAACCATTACTTAAAGCAGGAGACCCAACGGATATCAACAACTATAGACTAATCAATAAATATAAAGTTTTCGCGAAAATGCTAGATTACCTGTTTTTTTTTTCTAAGTTATATCCATATTTTCATACCGAACCAACATGGTTTTCTTGATGGTAGCTCTACAGTCACAAACCTTTCTATATATTCTGAATTAATATTGGAAAACCTAAACTTAAGAAAGATTACTGATTCGATTCACATCGACTTTACTAGGGAATTCGATTTAGTTAATCTCAATTTATTAATTAAAAAACTCAGTGCTTATGGAATAGCAGGAACTCTATTACTATGGTTTGACTCTTAATTGAGCGAAAGGGATGCAAATAGTTAAAATAAAAAATTATATATCATTCACTATTGAAGTGTTATCCGGAATAGGACAAGGAACTCATATGGGTCCTTTATTATTTTTATTATTCATTAATGATATTGTTTATTCCATCAGGTACAGTGAAATTTCTCTTTTTGCGGATGATACTAAATTATTCAAGGCGATTGAGTCACCTAATGACTCATTATTACTTCATCAAGATATTAATTCCTTTGCTGAATGGTGTAGTTTAAATGGTCTACAATGTAATGCCAAAAAGTGTTTTGTGATAAGATTTGGAAAAAGTAATACCATTCCGTTTTCTAACTATTCAATTGACAGCAACTTGCTCGAGAGACTAAATAATATTAAAGATCTTGGAGTTATATTTGACTCTAAAATGTCAAATGATTATTATTTTTCAAATTCTGTTTTACGAAATGGTGAAAAGAAAAATATTGTATGTAGGTTATCAGAACTATGTAATGATAATGCTCATTGGCTTGACTTATATTGTTCATCGCTCTACCAACGCAAAACAAAGATTTTGTTAAGCTATGAATGAATATTGTATTGATTATTTTTAAGTAATTTCAAGTTACACAATAAAAATTAATTTATATTTATGTATGGGGCTTGCCCTGTTGAAACTTGAATAAAAAAAATAATGAGCCGGCACGAATTCCACAGGCCATGACAACACCATCTTTCACAAATTTACAACTTTTTTTAGAAGATTCAAATCTCATACCTTTATCAAGAGCAGATATAACTGAAAATAAATTTCTACGTGCGCTGGGTATATATAAAATATTGTCCATTTGGCACGACAGCCATTTATTATCAACGAGCGCCTCAAATTTTATCATGCCTTTTCCAACAGTATCCATTGTTGACTTGTCACCAATATAAACCTTGATAGGTGTAGAAAACTGCTCAAAAGTCCAAAACCACTTACTACAATGAGTCACATGATCCGTTGCTCCAGTATGAGCAATCCACGTATCGTTGATACTCGCGCTGAGAGCTTCACAGATAGTGATGCTGCGAGACTGGTCTTGGTCTTGCAGTCTTGGTCTTGGTCTTGCAATTTTGCAAGACCAAGACCCAAGACCAAGACCAATACTGGGATGCAAGACCAATACCAAGACTAACCTGGTCTTGGTCTTGGTCTTGCTGCAAGACTTGCGAGACTAGCAAGACTCTTGCAGTTCCGTAACCAAACACCAAATTGGTAGGAAACATATTATTTTACTCAATGATTAAATAAGAAACGCTAATAAATAACCTAATTAATTTAATCTTTGAACTCCCTTATGATCGATCTTTATTTTACATATTCTAAAAATATTGAATTAAAAGTTGTTGGGTGAAAAGCGAGTTCATTTCACCCTTCTAGGATTTCCGGATTTCAAAAAATTCTTAAATACCCTATACCTATACCGTAATTTCAATCCTTCTAGGTTTCCCTTACCGAGCTGTTTTCAAAGAATCCCGACAGTTCGTATCCAGGGGAAGGTAAACTAAGTACACGGTTTTTTATTTTTATTATTTTTTCTATCGCGCAGAATGTTTTAAGCAAACGTTAAAAATCATCTATAAATCTGATTTTTTTTGATGACATTTATCCGGTGGCCACTTTTGGAGATATTTGAAATTTTATATTGCCCTTATTTTGAAACTATTCGATCATGCTCATTAACTAACTCAACTGAGATATTCACACGACTGACTTTTTAAATAGATACACGTTTTATAAATGTGCGTATTAAATCTCTAACTGTTTTTAATTTTCATTTTTTGGAAAAGCTTTCTACAAAAATTGAAGTTAGTTTTATCAGAAATACTTTTGATCGCTTTCAGAGATTCTGTCTATTTTATTAAAGAAAATGGTACAAAACTATTGTAGAATGAGCAAGAGAATGAGTTATGAAATAGAAGTATGAAGTAGAAGTATGTAGTAAAATGCGTGCTCAGTTGGGACGGATGATACCAAGAAAACACAAGCAGATTAAGTCGCGCTATTAAGGTACGATTCTCATATGTGAATGGTGATTATTAATTTATAAACTTTTACGCATCTCACTGGCCCTAACATAATTCTAGGCACCTAGTTTTATTCTCATTACTTATTCTACATTACCAGGCGTGTTTGTTCTGGACAATGACAATTTTTTTATACGGTCGATATTTAACCATTTCGAATGATAATATAATTATAGGCAATCTTATAAGATTATGAATTACATACTTCCCATACATATGCAGGGCTCTTCTTCATTTGGATTAAGCAATTACGGTTTAGAATCGCAACAACTTTTCACACTTATAAAAAGATCAAAATTTTTGCAAGAGTCTTGCAAAGTCTTGCAAGTCTTGCTGCAAGACCAAGACCAATACCAAGACCGTATATGCAAGACCAAGACCCAAGACCAATACTAAGGATTTGATGCAAGACCAAGACCAATACCAAGGGTGCAAGACCAAGACCAATACCAAGACCATATCGGTCTTGGTCTTGGTCTTGCTTTGCGCATCAATATTCACAGATGAACGTCTCGTCCCTGGACTCGCCTCAATCCATTATATTATGCTTATCCGATTATCCTTTTTTGCAAAAACGGCGGATGTGACCAACAGCTTTACACCGGTAACATCTTACTACTGGTTTTGCATCTTTTTTTACAACGTTTTTGCAATTCTGCTCTTGGTATTTATAACTATTGTTACTAGGATTTGCTCGCTGGTTCTTATTGATGATTTTCCCTTTATTTGCGATAAATGCCAAAGTTTCCTCCTGTTTTCCAGCTCGTTGCCGCCTACGTTGCTCCTCGGATGTAAGCACTCCCACAAGATTCACGATTGTTTGCTGATTCTCTGGTCGTGCCCACCACGCCTGACGAAGACTATCGTATCTGGCAGTGAATCGAGAAGCTTTACCATAAGAGATGATTCATCAGGCTTGACATTCAGTTTCTGCATCCGCAACACAAGTCCCTCAAATTGTGCAATATGAGCAACAATTTCATCAACATTATTTTTAAAACCAAAAAAATTTTAATTGTACTGTGTGAGCAGCCTACTATTTGTTGTTCATAAACTGCGTGAAGTTTAACACACAAATCTCTAGCTGTTTCATGCAATTATTACAGCCATTACCTTCGATTCGAGAGTTTTACCGATAATTTGACTTGCTGCTCGATCACGATGCTCCCAAGCTCTGAATGTCTTATTGTATTCAGCTGTTTCCAGTATTTTCTGACAAAGGCAATGGTTTTGACAGTTCGCTAGAGCACACCTCATATGCACCGTCGGTGCCACTTAGTAAATTCCGCATCGCAAATTTCCAAATATTCCAGTTATCCACCCCTCTTAGTTTTTCAGTTCCGTGGAGTTCCGCGTTTAAACGTGCGAAGTTACAGAAACACAATGAAAATGTCAAACTAAAGCAATGTGGCTATGCTCAACTTCAGAAGTTCGTTGCCGCAACCTAAACAAGTCCACAGTTACGAACCACGCTCTGCTACCATGTTGATTATAAGAAATTATTTGAAAAACTAATGATGAGTAAACCTTAACATGAACAACTGTTTATTATTTTAATACATAGCTTCCAGTGTGTCATATCTAAAACAAAACTATATGACTACTAAACTACATACATACTGGGGGAGTCTATAATAAATTTGTATGATTTCTACCAACACATTTGCATCTCTTCTTTGTAAAGGTTTCTTCTATTAACTATTTTGTTGACTGATTTCCGCTTTTTTGCCTTATTATTTTTTTTTTCATTTTCCGTTGTGTTCACATTGGTTTTGTCTATTGGATTTGGTGTTTTCTTATACTCATCTATTCCAATAAAGCTATCATTAGTCACTTGTGTGTTAAGCATTTTTTGTTCACTGTTTTCAGGCTCTGTTTGGGTTTTGGTGCTGATGAAAGATTCAGTGTTTTTTGAATTTTCTTCTTTTAGATTTATTATTTGTTCTTGCAATTCAAGTATTTTTTTCATAATTTTGAGTTTTACTCACAATTTTTTTTCCATTGTTAAAGCTTCTTCATAGAATACCTCATATTTTGTATTTAATTTTACAATCATTTCATCTTTATGCATACATTTATTTTTTAGTTCCTCAATCAACTTCGAATAAAATTCATCTTTATTCTCGTCAGTGACATGGTCAAGATTTTCACATTCTTTACAAACAAGTCTGTTATTTTGTTTATACGCACATCTTATACATATATAATATCCATTTTTAGGTCTTTTATTGCAGCATAGAAACACAAAATCACAATTTTTATAGGATTTTTAGATATAGTATATTTAGTTGTGGCCATCTTCACTCAATCACGTAAATCGTAAATCTCAGCCCAGGAAGTGGATTGTTCAAATGTTGCCTGTATGCGTCACCAGCTGGCCAATACGTTGTTGTCGCGATGTGTAGTATTTCATATACTAACAGAAATGAATCAGCATTCTTCGCATCCAATTAATTTAAATGCAATATTTTGTGTATCCGGCAAAATAACGAATTGAGAGTAATATGAGTTATACTCACTTACTATTTAGTTCAATTGTCTCTTCCATAGGTTCACTCATCCATGTGAGTCTTTTGGGACGAAGTCATCTTATTTGTTGTTGTATCGGGATCTCGGGTTTTGGTCTCAGTGGAGATGGTGGTTAATCAGTAGAAATGGCAATACCAATTAGGCGATGTCTTCTCCTGCACTTGCATTGATATAGAGTATTACCAGTAGTATATTCAAGACTATGGTGGAGATTGTGAACCAATGCATATACTTGCTGTTTGGTGATTGGTTCATTAATTTCTTCAGTTCATCTGAATATTGGCTTAGCTTATGTTGGTTAATACTCAGATCGTCTGTATTGATATTATTCAACTTTAATGATTTCATTTCTGGAACGATAACTTTTCCAGGAATAGTTTTGCAGCAATCGAATGGTATTTCGATGGGGTGACTTCTATAAATGATTACTTTATAGGTATCGATTGGGTGACTGGCACGAACTCTAGTAATTCCAATGAAAGCTCTGTATTCTGATTTCAACAGGCTATTGTTTGATTTCTGACTTATCTTCTCTAGTTCCACATTTGACTGTGATTGGAGATGGATCGGAAACGGTGATTAACAATAAATTTCGAATAATTTGATTAACATTGTAGTCTTTTACAAAAAAGAGTGATGTTTGGCTAGTTGTTGGTAGCTGATTTAGTCGTCTAAGGAGTTGGGCTTCACATCGCTGTCGATCGGGTATGGCAAGATGTCCGTGCAAATTTTTATTCTTCTTTGGAGCGTTTTACATTTGTCTAGATTTTGTAATGATAGATACAGCAGTGAATCATTATCTCTCGCGACAAATTTTTGCGTTGTTGGCAATATGTGATGAAGACATGTTCGATTATCTAATATCGGGATAGGATAGAGTCGGTAAAGTATGTAAGCTTCTGAATCGGTGAGAGGGATTTTTTCATTCAAATATAATTTTGTTTTCGATTGATAAGCTTCTAACTATAATATTTAGATAATCTGCTACATTGGATGTATATGGTGGTAACGGTAAGTTGTTTTTGTCACTTCTTGCAAAGAACTTAAAGAATTAGATCAGAAGGAGTAATTATCGAACTATGTAATAAGCTAATTCAGGCAAAGATGATTGAATTTAATATTATATTTAAAGTGTCTTCTAAAAAGTAATAGCTTTCCATAAGGGACGCGCATATATTTAAAACCTTTACCTGAGCTTCATAAGACGAAATATCGTCGGCAATATTTTTCAGGGATTTTTGATTTTTTTCTATATCTTCGTTAAACGTTTTCTCATCAATTTGGAGCTTGTGTATAGTAGAATTGAAATTTTCAATCACTGATGTTGTATCCGAAACTTGTTTTTTGAGTAAGCTTCCTAATTCATGCTCATTGTGAGATAGTTTGTTTATGCAATTATCAAAATATTCACCGTCTGATGAATCGAGATTACAGGTGATAGTTTTCCATACAGTGCCTAACTCATTAAAAATTCGTCGTTTGTCCCTGGAATTATATTGTTTGGTATCTCCTAAAATTTATCTATATTTTTGATCTATTGTGTTTGAAACTTGATTTAAATGCTACGGACCTAGGGGATTAGTCTTGTAACATGTCCATAATTTCTAGTAAGATCTGGTCATTATTTTCCATTGATTTCTTAATTAGTCTTAAATCTTTTTAAACTAAGAGTGTACATCTGTCATTTGAGATTGAAATAGTAGCTTCCTCGTGGATCAACTACAGGAATCTTAAACGAAAAGAAAGACTACTCGTAATAGGGTTTCATCCTATCGAAATTTATTATATTGGTTTGATTTGTTTGTGGATTGAGGACTAATGCAGAATTATCAAATAGTTCAATTATTTCGAACAGACCATTAAATAGATTCTGACCTTTATTAGGTAAATTTCTTATAGAAATATACCTATTGCGATCGTTCACACTTTTGAATTTCGAAAAAAATTCAACGGCATGTTGTTATGTGTCTATAAGTTAGTCCAAAAAAACATTTGGTTCAAAAGTTTATATATATATATATATATATATATATATATATATATATATATATATATATATATATATATATGGGATATTACGAAATTTGTTAACACGATAGAGGTCGCAGTTTTGAAGGTATCAAGTTCAAATTTGTTACAAAAATCAATCTCTCAAATATCTCGGTCGAGTTCGTTATTGGGCAATATCGGGTAAGTAGTTTCAAAATGGCGACCATTCAAACATTTAAAAAAATTATCAAAAAAGAGCAGTAGTGTAAATATTATTAAAAATAATTTTAGGTTATAGATATAATCAGTACCTACAACTTTTGTTCAAAGCAATTTTTCATAAAAAAAACACAGGTAAAAAAATAAAATTTAATAAAGAAAAATAACAAATATTGATAAAACATGAACACTCAATATAAATTTGATGTAATTGTACATTTTCTGGAGATCTTAATATAGACCCTGATTAAAAAAATATATAGTATATTTATTGAAAAGAAATAGACGAAAAAAAAAATCTGCCTTGAAGTGGACACGAACCCTGTCTGCTTTATATTCAACAGCCAAAACAAAAACCTCTAACCGCAAGGCTATGACAATTTTATTTAATAACATGTAGGTATACCAATGAAAAGGTTGTTAAAATTTCATTTCAATGAATTTTGAAAAATTTACCTTTCCGCTGACTATAGGCCATCGGAATTTTTTTTTATCTGAGATTCTCTAATATATACTTTATCACCTACTCCAGGCAAAGCTACAACAAAGTAAGAATTGAATTAAAAGTTACTGAAGTGCAGTTAGCTTGCTCAGAACGAATTGTACGAAAGTTAGAAAATGCAATAAGTGACAAAGAACAAATTATTGAACTTTTATTACAAAACGAATCCAGTTCCGCAGCGGTGAACTCTTGCTATGTTGCCAGATGTACCCGGGGGGATATTATCTAAATGAAAATTGCATCGCAACTGGCAATAATCGCTGTCAAATGCCAATTTGGTATCACGTATCTCGCGACCGCGTGACCGCGATGAAATCGCATATTAAAACAGTGCTGCCTCTACAGGGCAACTAGAAAACAAAAAGTGCATTCAACGAACACGGTGAAACTAAAATGTGGTATCACGTAACTTACAACTGCGATCGCGACCGCGACTAATTGCCTACTGTCGTTGTCAAATCGGCGACTGTCATATTACCAGATGCAGTTGCCAGTTGCAAGATGCTTTTGCGGCTGAAACTGCAAGAGAGGAACGTTTGAATGCTCAGCGACTACGGCGTAATTTGAGGAATCATGCTCAGCCCTTGTGGATTTCCGAGGTCTCGGAGAAGTACGAAAATAAGCGTGGAATGTCGGGTAAGTTTCAGTACCGCTATGGAAATTATCTTATTGTGCAGCATGTTCATTCTTAGGTTTTAAATGCACTGTCATTTTACGCCTCTGGTTCTTATCAGAAACCAGTTGGCATGAGTTATCTGCACAGCCTCAATCAAGTCAGTGTTTCGATTGCTGTCCGTGAGGTAACAAGTGAGTTAAATACGCCGACGATACTGAAGAAGTTTATCTGTTTTCGGCAGACACATGCAGACAGGCAGTCCATCATTAACGGGTAGGTTAACAAGTATATTTTGTTTGTGTACGTAATAGTTGTAATGAATTTTGTGTGGTTCTTTCAGATTTTCAACGAAATTTGGTTTCCCCGGCTGTCTTGTGTGTATTGACGGCACACATGTAGCTCTTGTGCAGCCCACACATCATAAAAAAAGTTCTTCAATAGCAAGCATTACCATTTAAGGAATGTACAGATTGTAAGACATTATCCTAACGATATCCACTTATTTCTTTATTAAGCTACTCTTTATTACAGATATGTGATAGTGACCTAACAATTTTAAGCATCGATGCATCTTTTGTTGGAGCTACTCACAATGCACATATCTATAAATCCAGCGAGGTACCAGGGCATCGTCAAGACCTATACAATCAAGGGGAGAGAGTATGGCTGCTTGGTAAGCTATTTTACATACCCACAGAGCAAAAAGTTAGGGATTCTAGTGTATATGTGTAATGTATGTTGAAACTTGAATTTATTAAATGATAAAATTGCTTGATGCTACCGACTACATCATATAGACAATTGTGTATTCTTTCAACTGCACCTGGTTAGAGTGGTTAGTAGCATGCCAAAAATTTGTGAGAAAAAAGGGACCTATGTCTTGCCTAATGAAATGAGAAAAGTTCATTTCATTCATAATACCACCTTGTGATTATACAACGTTTTTTGATAGGAAAATAGAAATCTGTACTACAATTTTATCAATTACAGTGCTCTGACGATCTGTAGAGGATTTTCTAATTAGCATGCTCGCCTGGTGCATTTCAAAGAATATTAAACGCTGTTCTTGAAGCCATCAGTCACAACGAGAATCTTTTTTCTTGAAACATTTTTGTGTTGATGTTTTTGCAACACCTTGAGAGTTCAACATTTGAGCGCTGATAGCCGTGGCAAAAGCAGTAGATATCCGCAGCCGTGACGTGCGTAGATTAATTTATTCTCCAGTATCGTGAATTACTTTTCGCACTAGTATAAATAAGAGGGGTATAATATTATGGTAATGTAATTCCTTTTTACTGGGGACTCGGGGTATCCTCTGCAACCTTAGGTGTTTACTCCAATCATTGGTGCTGCAGCAGGCGGTCCAGAGGAATTCTACACTAGTAGACACGTCGTGACCTGGAAAACCATTGAGCGTACTATTGGAGTCTTAGAAGCATGTTGGCGCTGTTTGTTAGCTCACAGGGTGTTGCATTATGACCATCATACGGTGGTACAAATAATCAACGCTTGTGCTGTGTTGCACAACATCTGCAACAAACAGAGATTGCCAGTGCCTGAAATGCCATTAGAGGATGTCCAGGCTGATCAGAACAGAAGAAAGGCAACACATTGTACAGCGTCTAAGGAGGGCAAGGACGATGTAGATACTATTTATTTGATGCTATGTTTATATCTCTGAATCTTCACGAGCTGCGTAGTTACGGGCCACTTTTATTCTGAATTTAATAGTTTTATCGTTGTCTTGAGTATTATATAACATGTGCTAAAGCCTTCCTTGCAGATGACACAAAAATATACTGTGATCCAATTAATGTGCTCTTACGACCTCAACAATATAAATTCCTTGTGTAATGTAATGTAATACTGTACAACTAAAATAATGTATTGCAATAGCTATTTAGGCTTGATAGTTAACACTGATTTAAAATGGTCTCGCCAAAATTCTTATCGGGAATTTCCTTTAAACAAACTAAATCTTCGTCATATTTTGGACTAGACGTGAAATCAAAGATCAAACCCTTTCGGAAAAAAATAGCTAATAAATCATACTTTGATGAATTAGTGCTATTATTATTATAGTTATGTTATACTCACATTTGATAAAGGTACAGTGTGCCGAAACAATTGTTATGTGTTTTTAATATAATAGTGGAAACTATATATATTCTTCAATTCTAATCATAGTTTGGTCATGTGTAAACCTCTTTAACTAACCACTGCAAACCAAAGTTACCTATGTGTAAACATTTTATTATATTAAGTAAATTTACTGTGGTTATTTGCTATGTGTCCAGTTATAGTAGTATTTATTTTTTGATTTTAGCATTGTTGAGGCTAGATGATTAAATGATGAGGGATATGTTTAGGATGAAATTCTGTGACTGGAATAGAAGTAAGGATTTGTATTGTTCAAATAAAATTCTGCAATGTCTTTAATTGTCTTCTAATATATCTAAAATAGCAGCTTGTTGCTGCTTAATTAACTCAACAAGCTGTTCAGTGTTTCTATTATGTGCAACTGCTGCTTCTGCTTGCATTTTTGCGGCTTCAGCTTGCATTTTGGCAGCTTCTGCAATACTCTTTGCAGCCTCTGCAACTATCATGGCTGCATTCGCCAGCTTTTCCTCTGCTGCAACCCTCTTCCTCTCCCGCTCGATCACCCAGGCGTAGTCAACCTCAGTAGTTTGACCTAAAGGAAAAAAAAGTATTTTTAATCATCTCTTATGCAAAAATTTTCTATCAATGTAACCAGCTATATTTTGTTGAAGAATTAACTTACTCGACTTGAGCGAAGATTTTTTTTGTAAGCGAGGCTGTTTAGTGGGTCGCAGCTGAAAAACAGGAGAATCCTTTCTTAATAATTAAAACATAATTAATATGTTAAAATGATCAGGTAATCAAATTTAAAGAAAATATTGATATATTCTACTTAACTAAAAGCCCTCATCGAGCAGGTATTATTCTTAATTGTTCAGTTTAGTTATATTCACAATACTAAAAACAAGAAACTGATTTGATTTCCTAGCATATCGCCAAATTATTATCTCTACAATACTCACATTTGGACTAAAACACTATTTGAATGTTTCTTATATAATAAGAGAAGTTATTGAAGTAATTTATGTGATAGTGATGGAGCCTGCTCAGTGGAACACACCTGTACACATTCTACATCTGAAAAAAAAATATATTTTTCACGTCATGCTAAGTAAGAACTTACATTGTACTCCGACAGGTGGGGATCGAGCTGAGCTTGGTCCAGCGATATCTATAACAAAATAATTACAATTTTGCATTATTTTCTCAACTTATTTCACAATAGATACATAAATTATTACACAACTTTGAAATACTCACCTTGAGGATTATCCAGTAGTGACATGCGACTGCCTACAATTGCTGGATCTGAAGATGGACCTGGGCTCTGAGCCAAAACAAATACATTACAATTACATTAGAAAATTTATTTTAAAAAATAAAATAAAGAAATAGTCTAAGACTAGGCAATGTGTAATGTAATTAATTATACAATTCACACAAACAGTGGTACTCGGTGTTCGACATCTCCGAACACTGCCTCTGCTTCAATTATAGCCAGGACTTTCTTATCAGTTTCTGACAAGTCATCCTGGCTAGGTGGTCCACCTCCGGTTCCCACAGCATCTTGCTTCCGTTGAACAGCTCTGGATCTCACCTTATGTTGAAGATCAATCCAGTTCTGAAAAATATAGCAAAAAATTTATTTCTTAAAATTTCATTGTTAATTATAGTTATGACATCGTAATTCATACATACCCTTTTCCAACGTAGGCCAATTTTCGTTGCCAAATGAATTGAGTAGGATAGCAAGCTCATCCCATTGCCGCTCAATGGTTTCTTTGGAGCGAGCTCCGAACCCAACTCCCTTCACCAGCAGAGGATGATGCTGCAGGTAATCCAGCAATGTATTTAACTGGTCACTAGCGATGCTGCGAGACTGGTCTTGGTCTTGCAGTCTTGGTCTTGTAATTTTGCAAGACCAAGACCGAGACCATGACCGTCTATGCAAGACCAAGACCCAAGAGCAAGACCAATACCAAGACTAACCTGGTCTTGGTCTTGCAGCAAGACTTGCAAGACTTGCAAGACTCTTGCAGTTCCGTAACCAAACACCAAATTGGTATGAAACATATTATTTTACTCAATGATTAGATAAGAAACGCTAATAAATAACCTAATTAATTTAATCTTTGAACTCTCTTATGATCGATCTTTATTTTACAGATTCTAAAAATATTGAATTAAAAGTTGTTGTGTGAAAAGCGAGTTCATTTTACCCTTCTAGGATTTCCGGATTTCAAAAAATTCATAAATACCCTATACCGCAATTTCAACTCTTCTAGGATTTCCCTTACCGAGCTGTTTTCAAAGAATCCCGACAGTTCGTAGCCATTTTTTCTATCGCGCAGAATGTTTTAAGCAAACGTTAAGAATCATCTATAAATCTGAATTTTGTTGATGACATTTATCCAGTTGCCACTTTTGGAGATATTTGAAATTTTATATTGCCCTTATTTTGAAACTATTTTTTTGATCACGCTGATTAACTAACTAAACTGAGATATTCACACGACTGACTTTTTAAATAGATACCTAGTTTTATAAATGCGCGTATTAAATCTCTAACTGTTCTTAATTTTCATTTTTTGGAAAAAGTTTTATGCAAAAATTTAAGTTAGTTTTATCAGAAATACTTTTGATCGCTTTGATTCTTTCTATTTTATTAAAGAAAATGGTACAAAACCATTGTAGAATGAGCAAGAGAATGAATTATGAAATAGAAGTATGAAGTAGAAGTATGTAGTAAAATGAGTGCTCAGTTGGGACGGATGATACCAAGAAAACACAAGCAGACTAAGTCGCGCTAGTAAGATGCGATTCTCATATGTGAAAGGTGATTATTAATTTATAAACTTTTACGCATCTCACTTGCCCTAACTTAATTCTAGGCACCTAGTTTTATTCTCATTACTTATTCTACATTGCCAGGCGTGTTTGTTCTGGATAATGACAATTTTTTATACGGTCGATATTTATCCATTTCGAATGATAATATAATTATAGGCAATCTTATAAGATTATGAATTACATACTTCCCATACATATGCAGGGTTCTTCTTCATTTGGATTAAGCAATTAAAGTTTAAAATCGCAACAACTTTTCACACTTATAAAAAGATCAAAATCTTTGCAAGAGTCTTGCAAAGTCTTGCAAGTCTTGCAGCAAGACCAAGACATTGGTCTTGACCAAGACCATATATGCAAGACCAAGACACAAGACCAAGACTAAGGATTTGATGCAAGACCAAGACCAATACCAAGGGTGCAAGACCAAGACCAATACCAAGACCATATCGGTCTTGGTCTTGGCCTTGCTTTTCGCATCACTACTGGTCACGGCCCACTCTGTCTGCCATTGATGACTAAAAATGTGTTTTTTTGAGGGATATTATTTTCTTATTTCTATACCTATAATCTTTAATTACTTCAACACGATACTAACTCTTAATAAAAACAATTTAAGTTTCACTTGAGTGTCTATATCACTAATTAAAAATCACAAATACAAAAATTAACAGATGAACACAAACAGCATTCCTAAGGATTTGAATTTGAACATAAGCAAAAATACCTAACCACAAAATTCGCTCCTATTTTAGTTTCAGTAATTGCTACTGGATGCTAGTGGCGCTCGTTTGCGTTATAAAAGTTATTTCAACAACCAGCCAGCGATCGCTTTACGTGATACCATTTTATTTTGCGATTAGCAATCGTTGATTAGATTTACGTGATACGCCTGCAGGAATTCTGAGGAGCCAAGACGAAACAAAAGTGTCACCAAAGATAATACATCAGAGAACCGAACAAATGCACCGAAACTTTCGAATAACCAAAAAAGCAGACCGAAGAAAGTTTCAAGTGAAAACCTCAGAAACAGGGGATCTGTGGTGGGTACTGGTCCGAAATACGATAATCCGAAAAAGTCAAAAAGTAAATTCAAAGCGACCAAAAAACGAGCCGTAGCTCTAAACACGAAAGTTGACGATATTCTACAACATTTAACAAGCACGTTCTCCAGGAAAGATTTTGAAGTTGAAGCTTACCCAACGTGTAAATATTCGAGAAGTATGTCATTTTATGTAATAGCGGATTTCGACATAATGGATAAACTCTATAAGAGCGAAAAATGGCCGTCCGGAGTTACCATAAAGAGGTACAATCTTTTTCGCGAACATAAAACCGCAAAGTTTGGTAAATAAAATAAAAAAATCGGGATTTAGTGTAATTATAAACATTAATATACAGTGTTTAAAAAAAATGTATGCTTTAAGTTACCTTTTGATAAGTAACAACTGCGACGTTGCTTCAGTAACTGAACACTGGTTGATTAGTGACTTACAAAAAAGTATAATTATCACAGGCTACATAATGGCAAACTGCTATACCCGAAAACAGAAAAAACATTGAGGAGTTCTATAGTTAGTTAAAGACGGAATCAGTTTTGAAGTTTGGGAAATAATGGAGTTGAATACAAAAGGTCGACCAGCATATGACGACGCTACTTGCCTTACACCTGACGACATGAATAAATTCTACTCTACCACGGCTGAGTTACTAGTAAACACAGGAACGGCCACTACGAATAAATGCCTGGAGTATACAAGTAGCATGAATTCTAAAAATCATGGCTCCATGGTTTTATACGAAACTTCACCAAACGAAATTTTACATGTAGTGACACTCTTGAATAGTAAGTCGACGGTGGATATTTATGAATTTAGTGTCATTATAATTATGCGAATAATTAACATTGTAGCTGATCCACTAAGCTACATATCTAACAAGTATTTTGAACAAGGTTCCCGAGTTGTTTAAAACTGGCGAAGATTGTCTTCATCTTTAAGAAAGGTGATAGAAACGACTGTAACAATTATAGGCCTATATCCATCTTGCCTACATTCTCAAAAACTCTTGAAGCACTATTGGAAAAAAGGATAATAACTTACGTTGAAAAATTTTTTCTACTGAGTCTACTTTAACACGGTCTCAGAAAGAAAAACTGTTACAGCAATGACGGAAATAATACATACCCTACTAGAAGCACTAGATAACAAAGAAGAAGCTGAAATCTATTGTTGTGACTCAATCAAGGCCTTTCACACCATCAATAGGGAAATATTACTACAAAAACTAGAGTATTATGGAATTAGAGGTCCTATATACAAGATACTAAAATCTTCTTTGCACAATAGATTCCAGATCACGACACGGAAAGGTGATATGTCCAAACAAGAAAATAATGATATAGGAGTATCACAAGGATCTATCTTAGGGCCTATCTTGTTCATAATTTATATAAATGATTTGCCAGTTAATGTTAAAGAAGGAAAAAAATGTCTTTATGCTGACGACGTAACATTCATTAATAAAGCAGTCTCCAGCACGACACTCGAACAACGAACCGAGAGCTTGTTAAATGAGACACAACAGTGGTTTGACGTTAATAATCTATTATTGAACCCCAATAAAACGCAGCGGATGATGGCAACTACAAAAAGATGAAATAACGGAAATATCTCAATAAAAATTTACAATCGACAACTTTATGACGTCCTGGGAGAGCCTCATAGACATTCTTAGTAAAAAGTTATCATCAGCGATATATTACATACGAAGAATCAAGTATATAGTAAATGGCGATGCTTACCTACTATGCACAATTCCATAGCGTTACCAAATATGGAGTCCTTGCAAAACGAATTTTTCAGCAACAAAAAAAGGCGGTGCGAACAATACTTGGAGTTTCACATACTCTGAAAGATTCTACAGACTGACTGTATTGAATTCACCATTGACAGAAGGCATAGGAAGACAGACATTCGATAATACACCGTATCGAATAAAACACAAATTAATTTGAGTGTTCTCGACCAGCATCCGTCTTGTTCGATCGCACGTTGCGCTCCGCTCCACCAGCGTGTCGAGAGTATCAACGAGTGAAGTACCAGGTGCAGGATCAGCTGTGAAGATTATTGTTTATATTAACTATAAATATTGTGAACGGAATATATGAAAATTATTGAGACTAATATAGTCCGGGAGCTAGTGTAGTTCGTGGACTATTAATTCAAAATGGACAACCCCAATATCTTCTCTCCACCGCATCCCAATCAATGAATGTAATCAACCAGCCGCAACAAAAGCAATTCCATCTTCAGCAAACATCAAGTGAGAGCGAAGAAGAAACAGAATCAACAATCAATACTTGGCATGAAGCGCCAAGTAAGAAAAGAAAAAGATATAAACGTACCAATCCTATATCTGTGCATAATCTTAAAACAAATAATAGGTTCTCAGCACTGGAAATTCAAAATGAAAATAGCGCCAAGGACGCGGACAAGGAAGAAGTTAAACCCCTATCAAAACCACCACCAATATTTTTACATGGTGTTCTTGATTATAACAAAATGGTAACTGCATTAACAGACATCGCTGAAAGTGAACAATACGTGACAAAAAGTATGGTCAACATTGTCGTAAAAATCAACGCTAAGACTCCTAAAACATACAGAAAGCTTACTAAGTAGATGAAAGACTCCAATATAATCCACTATACATATCACCTTAAGGAAAACAAAGCATATAGAGTTGTCATACGGAATTTACACCAAACGGTTCCTGTAGAGGAAATAAAAGATTGCATTGAAAAAGAAGGATATAAGGTTAGAAATATATCCAATATTCGGCACAGAATAACGAAAGAACCAATGTTTTATGTAGATCTTGAAGCAGCAACAAACAATAAGGAAATATATTGTTTACGTTTCTTGAATAATCAGGTTATCAAAGTAGAGCCAACACATAACAGCTACACAATTGTGCAATGTACGAGATGCCAACAGAACAATCACTCAAAATCATACTGCAATCTTCCATATGCTTGTTTGAAATGCGCAGGTACACCTGACACCAAAGTATGCACAAAAAAGAGAGAATTATCAGCCAAATGTCCATTATGTGAAGGAGACCATCCCGCCAATTACCGTGGGTGTACTGTTTACCAAGAACTTCAACGTAAAATTAGACCAGGTGCTACAAATTCAAGACTCACACACCAGAGCCAAAGATACAATCCCATGCCACTAAATAATACAAATACAACAACTCAACAACTACCCAATATAACGTTCAACCACGCAGTCAGGCAAGAACAAAATAACAATAAAACCGAAGTCACACTATCGAAGTTCCTTGAGGAATTCTAATTAATGTTCAACCAATTAATACAGCTGAACAAAATGGTAATCAACATGTTATCAACTGTCATTAATAAACTTTGTAAATAATGTCCACATGCTTACGACTAGCTCTATGGAATGCAAACGGCATCCTTGCCAAACAGTAGAATTATTCCTAAAACTAAACAACATAGACATACTCCTTGTATCAGAAACTCACTTAACCAGCAGAAATTACATTAGATTTCCACACTATGAGGTTTATCATACCGAGCATCCAGATGGTACAGCTCATGGTGGTACTGCTATTATTATAAGAAAATCCATTAAACACCATGAACTTCCAAAATATGAACGGAATTTCCTGCAAGCCACAATAGTTCAAGTACATAAATTACCCACCCCTATAAAAGTATCAGCAGTTTATTGTCCCCCAAGAAATAACATTACCAAGGAACAATTTAAACAATTCTACGAGACTCTAAGAAATGCCTTTATAAGTGGAGGTGACTTCAACTGCAAACATACCCATTGGGGCTCAAGATTGATCACTCCAAAAGGAAGTCAATTGTATAATCTTCTCCAGGAAAACAACTATCACCACCTGTCCTCAGGAGAACCAACATATTGGCCTACTGACCCTAATAAAATACCCGACTTACTAGACTTCTACATTAATAATGTATATGTAATAATAATATCCTCAACGTAATACTTGATTTAGTTAGAGAAAAAAGAAGAGCAAGAGCTAATTGGCAAAGAACTCATAATCCAGTCGACAAAAACACTTACAACAGATTGACAGATCAACTGAAGGACAAATTAAAACAAACAAAAGAAGAATCTCTCCGTCACTATATAAGTATCTGTCAAGAACAGATAACTCAATATGGAAAGTAACTAAAAAGGGAAGAGGCCGCAACAAGCAAAATCGCCAATAAGTACAACTGGTAGTTGGGCAAGATCTGATCAAGAAAAGGCTGAGGCATTCTCACTACACTTTCAGAATGTATTCACCCCATATGATGACAATCCTAATCCTGCTATTGAGGATTTCCTGGAAGCACCACTTCAAATGTCACTACCAATAAAAAGAATTAGTATATATAAGATTCAGCGAGAAATTGACTGTATGAATAAGAAAATAGCTCCTGAATACGACCTGATAAAAGGCAAAATATTATCTAAACTACCTGACAAAGATTTCCAGTATCTTCAAACTCTGTTGAACGGGGTATCTAGAGTAAAATACTGGCCTAGTCAATTGAAATTTGCTAAAGTTACAATAATACCTAAACCTGACAAACCTCCTCAAGATGCAAGTTCAAATCGCCCCATATGCGTAATTTCCCAATTATCTAAGATTCTTGAAAAAATAATCCTCAAGAGACTACAATCTACAGATAATCTAGGAAAACTAATACCCAATCACCAATTTGGATTCAGAAGACAGCACTCTACCTTACAACAATGCCATCGTATAACCTCCATAATAAATGAATCTCTTAACGCAAAAGTATTCAGTCCTGCAGTATTCCTAGATGTACAACAGGTCTTCGGGAAAGTCTGGCACCCAGGTCTTCTGTATAAAATAAAAATGTAGCTAACGAGCGAATACTATCTGCTTCTCAAGTCTTACCACTCGGAACGCTAATTCCGCATCGCATTTGGAACTGAGCACTCAGCGATCTACTCTATCAACTCTGGAGTACCGCAAGGAAATGTCCTTGGACCGATGCTATACAATTTATTCACAGCTGATATTCCAACGAGGCCAGATACAGAACTGGGGACGTTTGCAAACGATACTGTAATCCTGTGTCGGCATAATAATGCACTGATAGCCACAAGAAATTTATAGCAGCACTTAAATACACTCAGAATGGCTGAAAAAATGTAGAATGAAAATAAACGAACCGAAGTCAGCTTATGTCACTTTTACCTTGAAGCATTCTGAAGCTCCCGCATCATTTCTAAATAATATTGAAATCCCCAGAGCAACTGAAGCGAAGTACTTAGGTCTACACATGGACAATAAATTATTATGGAAGAAACATATAATTAAAAAAAGAAAGCAGATGGACATAGAAAAGTATGTATTGGTTGTTTGGCAAGAGATCATATTTATCCCTGGACTACTTTATAAGGCCATCATCAAACCTATCTGGACATACGGGATTGAATTATGTGGATGCTCCAGTAAGTCGAACATTAATATTATTCAACGCTTCCAATCAAAATCACTGAGAACAATTGCGAACGCACCATGGTATGTATCCAAATACACACTTCATACAGATCTTGACATTCCCTATGTAGAGTAAGAGTGCAGAAAAAGTGCACATGCAAAGTCAACAGAAAAGAAGAAAAAATAATTAATCTTAAATAAATTAATTTGTGTTAAAATTGTGATTATGAGAAGAAATTTCTTGACATGTTTCTTGAAGGTTGTCGTTGGTAGCACTTTAAGTTTCTCAGGTAGTTTGTTATAAATTTTTAGGCCCCAGTAATCGACTAAGCAATATGGAACCCAATATTGTTTCTTGGGGAACCCCATACTTAACTGTCCTCTGTGACTTTCTATTTTGCCATTGGACCTGCTGTTGTTTGTTTGAAAGAAATGACAAGATCATTTGTTATGGCAGTCCTTCCAGA
Source organism: Crioceris asparagi (assembly GCA_958507055.1). Taxonomy (NCBI): domain Eukaryota; kingdom Metazoa; phylum Arthropoda; class Insecta; order Coleoptera; family Chrysomelidae; genus Crioceris; species Crioceris asparagi. Next base: position 47,014,604 of record OY293831.1, read on the forward strand.
CCATATAGATGGATTTTTTCAATGAACAGTTTATGACACATTATCAAATACTTTTGTCAGGACACATGATAGAATATCTGAGATCCACTGGTGGTTCATAGTTGATATTATGTTTCTCAAAAGCTCCAAAAGCATTGTTGCTGTTGATCTTGACTCTCGATATCCATGTTGCTGTTGTCCTAGGATGTCATTTTTTCGAAGAAGTTTCTATTTAAAAATCTCCTCGAAAATTTTTGAAAGGGCTGCTAGTATAGAGATTGGAAGATAATTTGCTGGATTATTTGTGTCTCCTTTTTTATATATAGTCGAAAAACTCCTTCATCAAGCATTTGTTCAAGATGATCGTGAGAGGTCTTGCGATTTTCAAGCATAGATTCTTGGTAAATGTCGTTGTCATGTCGCATATGTCTGTGGTATTTTTTGATTTTATTCCTTTTATCATGTTATGACTTCATATTCGGTTGTTTCATGAAAATTCTCACGTACGTTTTTCATGTTTATCTTTTGTCCGAATAATATCTTAGCCTCTTCTATGTAGTTAGGTTAGGGTATAATTGCAGTTTTGTTGATAATATCACCAACTGTGAAAAAAATAATCATTTAGAGTGTTTTTTTCTTTATCTTGAGTTGTCTCATTATTTATCTCTCTCTCTCTCTCTCTCTCTCTCTCTCGCTCTCTATCTCTCTCTCTCGCTCTCTCTCTCTCGCTCTCTCTCTCTCTCTCTCTATCTAGTCTTTTGCAAATCGTTATTAGAAAGCACTCGGAGTAACAATATCTCCAAAATGAATGATGAAAGTGATTATGCACAAACTCTCCAAGTAATCGATCAAATCTGCAACAAGGAACAGTTTGGTGATGTTTAACCGTTGATCCAGCAATACGAAATCAGAATCTGACTTATGATGCTGATAAGATATTATCTCAATATGAAACTATGGCACAAGCTGAAAATCCTCTATTGTTGATAATGTTTCCCATGAGGTACAACAACTATAAAATTCGATGTCCAACAAGAGACTTTATTATTATGTGTGAGATTTTGAAACAAAAGATTTCGTTCAGGCACATATCCTTTTCTGCCTACGAATGGGCTTCTCTGATAGACATATTGAGTGAAATTAAACATATTTTTTTCAAAGATGAAGATGATAATATCGGCTATCTGGACGTATATGAAACTGTGACGAAAGAGTGTGGGGACTTAATTGAAGTACATCAATACGTCGGAAGAAATGTAAGGCACCTTTCTATTACCAAGTGTTTCATCGACATAAACTTATTTGAAGATTATGTCAACCAAATTCCATGTTGGATGTTTTGAACTTCAATAAATCTTTTCATAGTTTTCTTTATATTATAAAAACATGTTTTTAAGTCGAAAAGAGCCAAAAAAGTAGAGCTTCCATATGGGTAATATTTATTTGTTTGAAATAGTAGATAAATTTGTTGGGACAAAGGGTCATCTGTACGAGCATAGGTAAGGGAGAAAGGGGCTTAGCATTCGAAACGATACAAGGAAAAACAGTATCAGAGTTAGAGATATGGTAAGGAAAAGGATTCGAAATGGTAAGACATATAAAAACTTGGATCAAAATTGTCTGCGGAGTCGAACCGATAGAAGGCGATACAAGATTAGAGATAAATATATTGATGGAAAGGGATATGGTAGGATACGTTAATTATATTCTAGAACCTTGAACAAATATTTTTAAAACAATTTATTTGGAGATTTAATATAATTTATCTGTTCGAAATAAGCAATGAATCGCCCATTTATCTTTTTGATTCTGATAGACTCAGCCGACTCAGCTTAATCGAGGAACATAACGGGTCCCTCAAAGTTTGAAAATTAAGGAAAAACATCATCTTAATTTTCTTGCACTGAAGTCGTTATATTTGGAAAACCTACAAGATTAGAAATTTTTACTTAAATGCAATATTGAGCAGTTCTAAATAAGCATAAAGATAATATAAGAATCATGAAAATTATTACGATTGCAAAAACTAATTCAAGTTTATCGTTTATATTAATTAACACTTGACACTTTCTCTATTAATTCAATCACTAACTCGGTCGACTTCTTCTAGATATGGGCCAACTAGTCTAAGTTGATCTTTCCGGGGATGTTGATCTTTTGAAATTTTATTATGTTGCTAACTTGGTATTGTTGGTAGATGAAGAACGGTTTCGCTATTGGCATATCTGATTCCCTCTAGAAGAATCGTGCATTTTTCGGGAATTGGAACTAGACTGGGGCTGGTAACATCGGAAAACCCACTGAGATGACATTGTTGGGTTATCCTGAGTCCTATTGCGGAATAATTATATAGGATAATGGTTTCAATGAGAGTTCTTTGTAGATCTTTAATGATGAAAAAACAATTTGAAATATAGTGCATATTACAAAAGTGATTTTGAAGGATTAACAGGAATAAAATACGTTAGTAAATATCTTATAATACCTATGCACAGAACATTCCATATCTTCAAATATAAGTGAAAGTGATGAAGAATTAAGTGAGTATACTGAATGCATTATTGCCCAAGTAAAAACAAAAACCAGACTGAATGATTAGAAGAGATTGTTAATCAAACTCATGAACTACACGATAACACCAACATGGATCATAAGGCATAACATGTACATGACTTGTTAATGACAGAAAAAGCACTGGTCAAAACATTGAACAAAGAGCTGAATGAGGAGAATGATATGTTACAAAAATTGTTATCAAAACACAAGGATACAGTCACAATTATACCACTGTATTCAGAAATTGCTGTAAACATTAAACAAAAACTAACTAGAGTGCCAACATACTGTTATAAGTAATAATGGAAAAGTGAACAGTGACAGTGTGATAAAAAGTAAATTACCTCAGTTATTCACCAAATAAAAAATTATACACACTAAAGTTGTTTACACCAAAAATAAGTAATTATAAATTGTATGGAGAGCAAATGTGTTGAAGCAGCTGAATCCTTATGGCCATGAAAAAAGCTCAGCAGAGCAACCAGGCTGACTTCAGAGGAAGATGGACTGCACGTATTTTACCCAGTGTCGAAGCCTGGACCAATTGAGGACATGGGGAAGTAAATTATTACCTCACACAATTAGTCTGGAAATGGATACTTTCGGTCCTATCTGTTTAAGCAGGGAAAGGTTGTGACACCAAACTGCCTGACATGTGGTCATACCCGAGACGACGCGGAGCACACATTTTTTGCCTGCCATCGGTGGGCACCAATACGTCCTTCCCTGAGAGAAATAATAGGACATTCATTTCAACATTGAGAAAATTGGAATTTCGTAACCACTTTTGTTGAAATGGTCTTGCGATCAAAGAAACAAGAGAATTTGGTGGATGACATCCGGGATACTTTATAAGAAGACAAGGCTCTCACGACAACCCTAGTGAAGAGGAGTCGACAATAAAAAGAAATGTAGAAGCAAGAGGGCAAGGATTAAGATAAAATGAACCATGCAACCCAGAAAACTGACATCAAGAAAGGACGAGCAACAGAAACGAACCAATGCTTAGGCAGCAAAGAACAGGTCATTCTTTATAATGCTAAAGCGGGTCAGGGGTAACAAATTCCCTGTTGAAGTTTGTTAAAAGAGGAAGGGTCTTAGTGGGTCGTACAGGCAAGGTATATCCCCACACACCCGTGAGTCTCGCATGGCCCCTGATGGTGCGGCTGCGTATTTCCCCCCTCTTCCGACAAATAAAAAATAAAAAAATATTATTATTATTATCATTATTATTATTATTATTATTATTTATTTTGTTTTCTTGTCACTTTTATTCGGTAGGTATCATTATGTTGGCCGTAATAAGCAAGACATAAGATTTCTTTTATCGTTTGATATTCAAAACTTTTCGCATTATGTTGCAAGTTGCCTAGATAACTGATTTCTGTATTTACTGATAAATATGTTTTAGAAGGCCTAGTATTTTGAGAGCATCAAATAATTGCTTTGGAAGCTCTCCTGTTAACCCCATGATGACCGGGATAAATTTCACTTCTCTCAGCTTCCATTTCTCTTTTATTTCCTCAGCCAGTGCTGAGTATTTATCAGTTTTCTCTCTATGTTTCTTTTGTAAGTTTGCTGCGGCGGGTACGGCTACGTCAATAAGGTACATTTTGTTTTCTTTTCTATCTAGAAGGCAGATATCTGGACGGTTTCTACTTTCTGGTCTATCTGTTGGTAGGTCTCTGTCCCAGTATATTTTACATTGGTCATTTTCCATTATTGAGTCAGGCAGGTATTTATAATATGGGCATTGATTTTCTATACACTTGAACTTTCTACTAAGCTCAGAGTGAATGATCCTAGCTACATTATTGTTTCGGTTGGTATATTCTTTTGGTGCTAATACCTTACAACTGCTGATGATGTATTCCACATTTTCGTTTTCTTGGCCACACATTCGTCATTTAGTTGATTCTATTGATGGGTCTTTGATGATATATTTTAGATAGGTTCTAGTTGCAACCACTTGATCTTGTATGGCGTACATAAATCCCTCAGTTTCTGGAAAAATATTTCCGTGTGTAAGTCAATCTGTAGAGGCGCGTTTGTCTATATGTGCTAGTTAAAGCGTGTTGGCGTGTCGCCCGTGGAGTTCCTTCTCTGGCCATCTGTCTATTGTTTGAGCTACTGTGTATGATTCATCTATATTTAAGTTCCTGTTATTTAACTTAAGCGGCGTTAGAGTTTTGTCGGTATTCACTATAGTGGCGTATAATGATTAGTGAGAAGCCTTGCTCGGAGGTGTTCAATTTGATGTTTGCGACTTATTATTAGATCAGTGATGCCTTTGTTTCTTGGTAGATGGAATCTTTCTTTGCATGCTTTAGGGTGGTGAGCTCTATGTTTTGTATAAGTGGTTCTAATGATTCTGTTTAGTTCTTAGAGCTCGGTGGTAGTCCATTTCAAGATTCCGGTAGTCCATTTCAACGGGTACTGCAAATGTGTTGGTGGCTTTTGCTTTGTTGATGGCAGAGAGATGCGTTTTCATAAGAGTATCCAGTAGCAACTTGACTGTTTCAGTCAACTGCTTTTCATGTCGGTATTGTTGATCCCCTGAGATTGGGTGATACCGAGGTATTTATACGACTCTTGCCGGTTCATAGCTGTTATTGTCCCACCCACAGTTCGCATGAGTAGTAAGTAGTCTTCAGCTTGGTACCACCTGCCTCTTTCAAGTTGATTGATTCTACAATTTGCCAGTCCGAAGTTCATTTTTATATCACTAGGAAATTCTTCTGTGAGTCTTTTCAAGCCTGTCGCTGAATTCGATATCAATTTGATGTCATCCATGTATATAAGGTGGCTAACACTTTCTTCTAATAGACAGTATCAGTCACCTTTATTATTCAGTGCGTTGGTCATGTGGATTAATTGCCATACAAAACCTTTCTTATGTTTACCATCACGTCTGTATTGTGGCCATTAATAAAAATATTCGTTCTCCACGTTGTCATCATCTTAGCCAATAAATTCACAATTTGTGGGTCTATTTTGTATATAGTTAGTACTTCAAGTAGCCATGAGTGAGGGATGCTGTCAAATTCTTTTTGATAATCTATAAAAGCAGTATGTAGATCTTTCATATTTTTCTTAGCGTCTCCAGTTATTACCGTGTCGATTATGAGCTGATCTCTGCATCCTTGAGATTGTTTTCTGCATGCTTTCTGTTCTTCCGCTAGTAGATTGTGGTTCGTTAGATGAACATATATTTTATCGGCTAATATTCCCGTGAGAAGTTTATATAATGTGGGTAGGCATGTAATAGGTCTATATTTTGATGGATCTTCTACAGATGGGGTAGTTTTTGAGAGAAGATATGTGTTGTTTTGAGTCAAGAAAGTTGGTATTAGATCTGGGTTCTCGATAATCGCAGTTAGTAGTATTGCGATTTTTTCATGAGTGCATGTGAACTGTTTGTACCAGTAGTTCTGAATTTCGTCTGGTCCTGCCGCCTTCCAGTTGAGAGTACCTGACAGTACTTTTTTGACATCATTCTTATTTATATCTATAACAGTCATACAGAGGATTATTTCTACTCTTCTTCTTTCCATTTTAATCCAGTTAGCTTTTGTATTATGTACAGTAGGCTTTTCCCATATGTCACTCCAGAAGCTTTGGATGTCGCTTGGGGCTGGCGTGATGTTATTTTGAGGGCTTTCCTCCGATATCTGCATATTTCTATAAAAGATCTTCTGATTATTATGGAAGAGTTTGTTTTATATTCTTCTCTGGTATGACTCTCGATGTCTCCGTAGTCTATTAGCATACACTTGTAGCTATTGCTTGAGGTAATCCAAGATTTCAATTGAAGTTTTGTTTGTGTCGCTTTTATCTTCGTCAATTATGTTTCTGATCTTACGTGCTAGCTTTGAGCTGTGTTCTCCTGGTCTTATGTATTGTGTGAGTGCACCAATTTCCTTTCTGATGGTTTCAATTTTGCGTTTTAATCCAATCTCCCAAGCTGGTTGCCTTGTTAGGTAAATTTCTTATAGAAATATACCTATTGCGATCGTTCACACTTTTGAATTTCGAAAAAATTTCAACGGCATGTTGTTATATGTCTATAAGTTAGTCCAAAAAAACATTTGGTTCAAAAGTTTATATATATATATATATATATATATATATATATATATATATATGGGATATTACGAAATTTGTTAACACGATAGAGGTCGCAGTTTTGAAGGTATCAAGTTCAAATTTGCTACAAAAATCAATCTCTCAAATATCTCGGTCGAGTTCGTTATTGGGCAATATCGGGTAAGTAGTTTCAAAATGGGGACCATTGAAACATTTAAAACAAATATCAAAAAAGAGCAGTAGTGTAAATAATATTAAAAATAATTTTAGGTTATAGATATAATCAGTACCTACAACTTTTGTTCAAAGCAATTTTTCATAAAATACCCAGGTAAAAAAATTAATATTAATAAAGAAAAATAACAAATATTGATAAAACATGAACACTCAATATAAATTTGATGTAATTGTACATTTTCTGGAGATCTTAATATAGACCCTGATTAAAAAAATATATAGTATATTTATTGAAAAGAAATAGACGAAAAAAAAATCTGCCTTGAAGTGGACTCGAACCCTATCTGCTTTATATTCAACAGCCAAAACAAAAACCTCTAACCGCAATGCTATGACAATTTTATTTAATAACATGTAGGTATACCAATGAAAAGGTTGTTAAAATTGCAATTCAATGAATTTTGAAAAATTTACCTTTCCGCTGACTACAGGCCATCGGGATTTTTTTTGATTTGATTTTGTTAGATATTGTAATGGTTTGATGGTGAAGTTCAAAAACGGTAATTGCAGCTGCATTTATGTGGTCGTGTAGAGTTTGGATGTCGTGGCATTCTTGTACTCGTTCTGCAAGAGCTTTGTTCCCGTTGTTGATTACATTTTTAGTATCTCTGGATGTATTTAGTTTGGGTATAGCCGTTCTCTTCAGCGGGTTCATTCCTCTATATAGCACGATGTTCTTAAGCAGTATTTCGTATGTTATTTTTGCTTCATTATCTGTAATAATGACTGCATATTCCTGTTGGAGATTTTGAATTTGTTCTCTGTTATTGGGTGTTATAGTTATCGCCATGTCTAGTGCTTCAGCTACCTCTTGTCGAATTGATTTGATCAATTCTGGTTTCAGTTAATTAGGTATGTGGTTTTCTCTTCCTTTAACTGAAGAGTAATATCTGGTCTATTGCAGGATATTGTTTTGTCTGTTTGAATATTTATATCCCAGTACAGTTTGTAGTTTTTGTTTTCGAGTATGGATGTTGGTGTGTATTTATAGTATGGTTCTGAGTTTTCTACAAGTTTACACGCTATGGTCAGTGCTTGGTGAACTACTTTTGCCGCTGCGTTGTGCCTTGCTGTGTAGTCTGGGCCAGCTAGGATTTCACATCCACTTGTAATGTGCTCAATTCTTTCCTTTTGAATGTGTCATTTTCTGCATATGTCGTCTATAATAGTCGGGTCTTTGATTATATATTTACAATAACTCTTTGTTGCTATAACTTGATCTTGGATAGCGAGCAAGAATCCTTCTGTTTCGGGAAAGAGCTGACCATCTTTTAACCATGTGTAGGATGATTCTTTGTCGATGTATTCTTGTTTCATGCGGTATCTGTGTTGTCCATGGAGGATTTTCTCCGACCAGGTATTAATTTTTTCTTGTTGTATTTGCGTGTCATTGAATGTGTCTGCTGGATGGTTTGTTAGGAATAGGTTGAGGGGCGTATAGTTTTTATCTGCCTTGCTTATCGCTGTGTGGAGACTAGTATGTTTAGTATGAAAGAAATTTCTGATTGATTGGATTTGCCTTTTGTGCAGTGATGTTACATCTATAATTCCTCTTCCTCCATCATTTCTTTTGATTGTCAGCCTTTGTTTACATGAATTGGGGTATAGTTTTTTGTGTTTAGTAAGTTCAGGGCATACGAGGATGTTAATATTTTCTAGGTCTGTTTAGGACCACCAGATATTACCGAATGAATATGTGAGAGAAGTTGTGGCATATGTATTTATGGCCCTAGTAAGGTTCTTGGAATTTAATTTGATTTTTATCATTTTGGTTACTCTATTTTTGAATTCACTTATAAGTTCTGTTCTAGTGTGGGTGAGGTTTAGTTTGGTGCCTTGATAGAATCCTAGGTATTTGTAAGTTTCTTTTCTGAGCATGTTGTTTAGTGTTTTATTATTAACTGTATGAACGTTATGATGTTCTTTCCACTGGCCTCTGTCTATATGGAGCACTCTGCATTTACTCATTCCGAACTCCATGCATACGTCTGATGTGAATGTTTCTATGATTCTGAGAAGATCCCTCAACTGCGTATCCGTGCATGCGTAGGGTTTAATGTTGTCCATATTTAATAAGTGGTTTATTTGTTGTTGGTATTCTTTCTTGTGCCTGAGTTGGAAGCCATGCTTTGTATTATTAAGCTTGTTTGACATTGGATTAAAGCAGAGGCAGAACCACAGCGCACTAAGGGAATCCCCCTGGAAAATACCACGTCTGATATGGAGTTCATCTGTTTGTATATATCCGGTTTCTGTGTTTAATCGGATTTTTGTTTTCCAGGTTTTCGTTATTTGTATAAGGAATTCTCTGATATTCTTATTGATTCTGTAGACTTCAAGGACCTTTATTAGCTAGATATGGGGTACGGAATCAAAGGCCTTTTTATAATCTATGTATCAGATGTGGAGGTTTCTATAATCGCTATGACGCTATATATTACCAGTTGTTCCTTACAGCCCTGGATGCTTTTTCTACATACTTTTTGTTCCTCTGTGAGTATGTTGTTGATCGTGAGGTGTTGTTCTATTTTCTTGCAGATTGTGGCTGTGATGATCTTATATAAAGTTGGCAGGCAAGTTATAGGTCGATAAATTGAGGGGTTCTTAGTGTCTGAGTTTTTGGGTTTTATGTAGGTTATTCCTTGAGTTAGGAATATCTGCGGTTGCTGTATGATTTTGTTAATTTGGCGTGTGAGGGCTTCGTGTGTAGTAGTAAACTGTTTATAACAGAAGTTTTGAATCTTATTGTAACGTTTAACCCTGTGCTAAACGTTGTGGGGTGAGTTCACTTGCGTAATACTCAAATGTCGCAGATTGCTTCCAATGATTTATTTTCAAACACACTGTACACGGCTTTCTGTTGTAGTACAACTGTCACTACTTGTCACTTTGACTATCGCGTTCCAACTACTTTCGAGTTATGTTTCCAATTGACTGATACAATAAACTGATCCCGTCCCGTGATCGTCACGGCTTTATATATCTGAATCATGATATGACATTCATCGAGAATGTTCTATGATTATCTAGACGCACATAATTAATGTTCTAGATCCTTGTCAAACTGACAATAGCATGACCAATTGTACCTCACATATAGTGTCTGGAAGGATCGAGAATAACTCTACCATAATTCTAGAACTACATAATGCAATATAAAAGCAAAACTATTGAAAATAAGGTAGCAGAATGAATATAAACTAAAAGAAATAATAACAGTAAGTACATGATAAACTACCCACGTAACACTGCCCCCTTCTTAGCTTTGATCGTCCCGATCAAATGTCCCTTTGTACAGTGAAAGTCTGTCGATATGAACCACTTTCATTTTACTGCGTGGGGATTTCTGAATTCTATATACCACATCGTTTATCCTCTTGATAACGGTATATGGTCCCTCCCATTGTTTGTCAAACTTTGGAGAACGACCTTTTCGTCTTTGTGGATTGTACAACCACACTTTATCACCAATTTTTAATTGTCCGGTTTCTGCACGAATATCATATCGGGCCTTCATTCGATCACTAGAAATCTTCAACTGTTTTCTAACCAGATTGTGTATTTCCTCGAGTCTTCGTCTCAAACTCTGAATGTAGGCATCTACAGATGTGGGAGGTTCGCTTGGTGAACCAAACAAGATGTCAGACGGAAGTTTCAGATTTCTACCAAGAACAATGCCAGCTGGGGATTCTTTGGTCGATTCATGAGTGGAAGATCTATAGGCCAGTAGTGCTCTTCCTACTGGCCTATACACTTATCCCAGTTTGTTTGGTGTTCATTGATTGCTGACCTCAAATAATTTTTTAGTGTTCTGTTAAATCTCTCTACCATTCCATCGGATTGTGGATGCAGTGGAGTTGTACGAGTTTTCTTAATCCCCATTAGGTTACACACACTCTGAAAGATTTCCGACTCAAAATTTCGACCATGGTCCGAGTGAATTTCTAACGGCACACCAAACCGACTTATCCAATGTTCAATTAGGGCATCGGCCACTGTTTTTGCCTCCTGATTTGGAATTGCGACTACCTCTGGCCATTTACTGAAATAATCCATGATGACCAAGAGATATTTATTTCCAGAGCTGCTTATTCGAAATGGCCCCGTGATATCGATGGCTATTCGCTCAAATGGGGTACCCACATTGTACTGCTGCATCCTATGGCGCGTTCTGGTATTTGGGCCTTTACTGGTAAAGCAGGTATCGCATCGCCAACACCAGTCCTCTACGTCAGCACGGCTTCCTTACCAGTAAAACCTCTCTCTAATCTTCTATAACGTTTTATTGATACCTAAATGGCCACCACTTGCTCCACAATGAATCTTTTGCAATACTTGTGCAATTCTTTTCCGTGGAAGAATTATTTGCAAATGAACAGTCTTACCATCATTACTTTCCCATTTTCTTTTTAAAACGTTATCATCAATTACTAAAAACCCCCAAAGTGACCAGTATCCTTTTATGACAGGAGACAAATCTGATATCTCCTGCCAAGAAGGTCTTGCTCCATCCATTTTCCACCTCATCACTGATCCAATATCATTATCATCCAGTTGGACTTGCTTGAGTACTTCCGAACTCCAGTTTGGGTCGCCATTTATCAAAGTTGGTTTGACTTTAAGAATTTCTGGCAAATTATTTTCAAGTCTTGAACAGTTTTTACAGTCATATGCACAAGGCCGTCTTGACAGTGCATCAGCGTTTCTGTGGTTAATACCAGGACGATGTTCAATTTTGAAGTCATATTCTTGAAGTTGTTGGAGCCAGCGCGCTATCTGACCTTCTGGGCTCTTGAACTGAAACAGCCATTTAAGTGATGCGTGATCGGTCCGTAGAACAAATGTCTGACCGTATAAATATTTGTGGAAATGTCTTATTGCCTTGACTACAGCTAGTAACTCCTGCCGCGTGACACAGTAATTTTGTTCAGCCTTTGATAAACTCTTACAGTAATATGCTAGTACCTACTCCACTCCTTCTATTCTTTGGGACAAAATTGCCCCAATTCATGTTTTACTGGCATCAGTATCTAGGATAAATTCTCCTTCTCTCTGGGGATAAGCCAGAACAATAGAAGAGCACAAAGCACCTTTCAGATATTCGAAAGCATTCTGACATTCTGGAGTCCAATTGTAAGGTCTTTCCATCTCAGTTAGTCTAGGCAATGGACGAGCAATACTAGCAAAATTCTTTACGAACCGTCTTTAATATGAACACAGGCCTAAGAAACTTCGCAGTTCTGTTTTGTTCCTTGGTACAGGCCAATTATGAACCACTTCTGTCTTTTCCGGATCTGTTCTTACACCATTTGCGGATATTGTGTGTCCTAAGTACTTCACCTCAGTTCTTAGGAAAGCACATTTCTCGGGATTAAGTTTAAGATTTGCTTGTGAGAATCGTTGAAATACCTCTTCTAGATTTTTCAAGTGTTCCTCAAATGTTTCACTGAAAACGATTACATCATCAAGGTATACTAAACATTTCTTTCCAATGAGTCCACGTAGTATTCTTTCCATCAATCTCTCAAAAGTCGCTGGAGCGTTGCACAATTCGAATGGCATTACAGTGAATTGCCATAGACCAGTATTGGCTGAAAATGCTGTCTTTTCTTTATCCTCAGGATGCATTTCGACTTGCCAATATCCACTTCTCAAGTCCAATCTAGAAAACCATTTCGCTCCTGACAACCAATCCAGTGTATCGTCTATTCTGGGAAGAGGATTACTGTCTTTTTTTGTGATTTCATTTAATTTTCTTTAATCAACACAAAACCTAGTCGATCCATCTTTTTTTGTGACTAAGACAACCGGTGACAACCAAGGACTGTTCGAAGGTTCAATTACCTTTTGTTCCCTCATGTTATCTATAAGTATTGCCATTTCATTTTGTTTTGCTAATGGTACCCTTCTAAGAATTTGTTTTATTGGTTGTTGATTGCCTGTGTTAATGCGATGTTGTACCATATTAGTTCGTCCTAGGTTGTGGGGTGAGTTCACTTGCGTAATACTCAAATGTCGCAGATTGCTTCCAATGATTTATTTTCAAACACACTGTACACGGCTTTCTGTTGTAGTACAACTGTCACTACTTGTCACTTTGACTATCGCGTTCCAACTACTTTCGAGTTATGTTTCCAATTGACTGATAGAATAAACTGATCCCGTCCCGTGATCGTCACGGCTTTATATATCTGAATCATGATATGACATTCATCGAGAATGTTCTATGATTATCTAGACGCACATAATTAATGTTCTAGATCCTTGTCAAACTGACAATAGCATGACCAATTGTACCTCACATATAGTGTCTGGAAGGATCGAGAATAATTCTACCATAATTCTAGAACTACATAATGCAATATAAAAGCAACACTATTGAAAATAAGGTAGCAGAATGAATATAAACTAAAAGAAATAATAACAGTAAGTACATGATAAACTACCCACGTAACATTATCTATGCCAGGGCACTTTCTGTTTTGTGTGTATTTGATGATATCTGTAATTTATTCTGTTTTAAGTATGAAATCTTCTTGTTGCTATTTGTGTTTGTGTTTATTCTATTCTTCGGAATTAATCCAAGTGTTGTTATTGTGTTTTATTGGTTTCGACCATATGCTTCTCCAATACTTAGTAAGTTCTTGTTAGTCTGGTGGTTCTGTTATTCTATTTTCCTTATTAGACATGGTTTTTTGATAGAACTGCTTTTCATTTCTAAGGAAGAGGTTGTTGGTATCTTTTCTTTCATTTGATTCTTTGTATCTTCGGAGCCTTGCAGCATATACAACTAGTTTTTGCTTAAGCGTATCAATGATCTATTATTATTAATATTATCATTATTATTATTATTATTGTTATTATTATTATTATTATTATTATTATTATTATTATTATTATTATTATTATTATTATTATTATTATTATTATTATTATGGTTGTCTTCACGAGACCTAGGTCCGGCTGGAATCAGCAACTCATTGGATGAACTTGCGAACTGTGTGGCAGGTATCTATGATGATTGCCTTCTGCATGTTCGAAATGATTCCCGGCTTCAGATGTAGTATCGTCAGGTCCTCTCTTAGGGTGGTGGGTACTAGGCCAGCACTTGAAATGATGATAGGAACGATGCGGACGGATTTCAGGTTCCACATAGTTTTGACTTCAATGGCGAGTTCGGAGTACTTTGAGATCTTCTCGTGTCTCGCTCTTGTCATGTTTCGGCTGAGTGGTATAGTGATGTCAACCAGTAAGGCTGTTTTATTTCTCTTATCAACGATTGTGATGTCAGGTCTGTTGTGCTCTCTGCCATGGACAGTGTGGATGGTTCTGTCTTAGTAGATCTTTATATCATTGGTTTCAATTACAGATTCAGGCTTGTACTCGTAATATGGTGGATATGCTTCCAATACTTTGTAGAGTATCAAGAGCTCAATATGAAGGATTTTGGCCACATTGTTATGTCTTCTTAGGTATTCTGTTTGTGCGAGGGTTGGACAGGCTGATATTATATGGTCGATATTTTCTCTCGGTGTGCCGCATCTCCGACAGCGATCCTCTGGCGCGTTAGGGTTATTCATTACATGCTTAACATAATTCCTTGTCGCGATGACTTCATCTTGGATGGCAATCATGAAGCCCTCCGTTTCAGCGAAGATACCACTATCTCCCAGCCACTTGTTTGACATTTCTTTGTCAACGTGCGTGTCGTTGAGAGCGTGGTGGTAGCGTCCATGGATGGCTTCTCCTTTCCAGATGTTTTCTTTTTCCTCTGGGGATAGACTGGAGGTTTCATACTGGTCCGATGACAAGTTCAGGGGTGTGAGTTTTTCATCCGCGGTGACAATGGATCTGATAAGCTGGGATCTTGTTGTTCTTTCTTGGAAGTACTGTCTGAGTTTTTGTATCTGGTTGTCATGGAGCCGTTCAATATCTATGATTCCTCTTCCTCCCAACCTGCGAGGAAGGGTCATTCTTTTTATGCATGACGTTGGGTGATGGAGATTGAACTCTGTCATGGTCGTTCGAATGGTTCTTTGTAGGTTCTTCAGATCTCTTGGTGACCATTTTACCACTCCGAAGCTGTACGTTATTACTGGTATGGCGTAGGTGTTGATAGCTTTAGTTAAGTTTTTGCCACTCAGCTTCGCTTTGGTTAGTTTGTACAAGCGGCTTTTGAACTCTGTGGTGAGTTTCTTTTTCATTTCGGTGTGGGCGATCTGTCGGCTCTGCATGACACCCAGGTACTTATAGTACTCATCAGTATCCATGTCGGGTATTAGCATGGGGCCTGGCTCTTGAGGAAGTGTGATTTTGCCAGCTCGGATATTCAGTGTTCGGCATTTGTCAATTCCAAAGTTCATTCGGATGTCCTTGCTGAAGTCTGCCACTATCTGGATGAGTTCATTGATGTGGTTCTTTGTTGAAGCATACAGTTTTAAGTCATCCATGTATATGAGGTGGTTGATTTTGTGTAGCATCCTCCCTTCCGTTTTAATTTGGAAACCAATGCTGCTTGTTTTTAGCAAGTTGCTCAAAGGGTTTAGCGCCATGCAAAACCAGAGGGCACTTAGACAGTCCCCTTGGTAAATACCTTTCTTGATAGGGATAGGGTCTGAACGGTAGGGTACTTGCTGGTTGTCTCTTGCGTCTGCTGAGTGCTGGTTTGCTGAATTGACTTCAATGACGGTTTTCCAGTGCTGCATGCATGTGGTCATTAGGTTTATGATGGATGGGCTGACTTTGTATATTCTGAGTGTTTTCAGGAGCCAAGAGTGTGGTAGTGAATCGAAACATTTCTGGTAGTCAATGTAACAGGCAAAGAGGTTTCTGTTATTTTTAGTAGCTTGCTCTAGGATAACTTGGTCTATTGTAAGTTGCTCTTTGCATCCTTTCGCTCCTCGGGCACATCCCTTCTGCTCCTCTGCCATGATGTTGTTCTGAGTGAGATGGTCGTAGATAGCATCGCTAATGCAGGCAGTCAGAATCCTATACATTGTGTTGAGGCATGTTATCGGCCTTCCTTTGGATGGGTCTCCCTGGAACGAGCGTCCTTTTGGTAGCAGGTAAGTTGTTCCTTGTGTTAGGAATTGTCGGATCAGATCTGGGTGGCTTAGACATTCTGAGAGTAGTGCTGCCAGTTTTGCGTGAAGGCAAGTCAGGCGTTTGTACCAGAAATTTTGTACTCTGTCTAGTCCAGGGGACTTCCAGTTGTGTGCTCTCGTCAGAGCTGTTTTCAGGTTGTCTTCTGATATCTGCGTATATTGCATTTCAGGTATGTTTTCGTGTCTGCTTTTCTCGGCTTCTACCCAACCTGCATTTCTATGCTTTTCATTTGATGACCATATTCCTGACCAGTATTGCTGCACATATTCTATTGGGGGTGTGTTGTTGTCCTCTTCCTTGCTTTCATCTCTTGTTTGTTTGAGGTTCCGGTAGAATATTTTTTCGTTAGTCAAGAATGTTCTGTTGTTTTCTCTGCTTTTTTCAGATGTCACATAGGTACTTCTTCCTCTTCTGTACTTGTACAGCAAGCTTTTGTTTCAGCGTATCAAGGATTCTGTGGGGAAGCTCTTCATCGGTTTCATATTTGGAGTGTTTGTTGAAGTTCTTGCATATTTTCTTTACTTTGTTCGTGTTTCTTCTCGAGGTCTGTCCGTTCTTTGCGTAGTTTTCAATTTTTGAGTTGTTACTTCTTAGATCCCTTATAGTATTGTCTAGTCGTTTCAGCTATGGTTTTACACGATTCGTCTTTGGTCTCTGGTTGGTCTGTTTGTTGTTAGTGTTAATATTCACTTTCTTTCCGAGTCTTATAGCAGTGGTAATTGCTGCACAATATGTAATGGTCTGCACCTCTTCAATGTTACTCATGGCTGCTACTTAAGGCGGTAGGATGTTTTGGTTTAAGTCCTCAATAATCGCACTTGTTTTGTGGGAGGTATTGACCTTTGGTATCGGAGGTCTTGTATTTGGATTGGTTTTGTCATATAGTGAATATATGTTCTCGAATATTTCTATTGTCTGTATGTCTGGTTCAGTTGTTCTTTCCCCATTTTGCATTTTTGTGTTTCGCTGGTTCTCTTGGTTTTGTTCTAGATGTCGGGTGCGTTCATACTGGTTATCGTCTTCGTTTCGTTCGACATCGTCTATGGGGGCTGGCTCATCTTCTTCTTCTTCTTCAGGGTTATTTGTCATGTTCATCTCAACTCTTATTTCTTCTTTGATGGTATTTCTTCTTGGTTCCGTTATCAGATTGTTTCGATAAATAACTCGTATTTGGTCAGCTAATCGTTGCTCGCTAACGTTGTAGTCGCTGTGTTCGCTCGTAAATATCTGGTGTAGCCTTGGTCGGTATCCGGTAAGTTCGGTTTCTAAGAGGGTTACTCGATAATAAGCGCGTAGTAAGTGTTCATTGATTCCGATTGTCCATTTTCTGCGCTGTCTCAACCTCCCAGCCTGAGTGAGAGCTGCATCAGGAGGTGCCTGCTGTTCACTCGTTGACTGGGCCAATGGTATCTGGTCTGGGGTGACTCCATATTGTGGTTGATGGCTAGCAGGGTCCTCAGTCTGGAGTCTTGATGTTCCTGAGGACGATGCTATGTTTATGTCATTGAAGACAGTAATATTTTCATCCGAGGCTCTGTTTATTCTTCTTGACATATTTAGTTTATTTATTGCATTTTATACCTATCTGCCAGGTAAGTAGTTCAGCCGCCCATTCCGGGTACAGACGCTGCCAGTAAGCCGCCCATGCTGGGTACAGACACTTCCTGGTTTGTTGCAGTTTTGGTTCGCCCCGGATTCTCCGATACCCACTATATCTAGTGAACGTTCCCCTATCCACCACTTAGGGAAGCGTCTGGTTGGAGATCTGCAACTCCCGCACTGCTAGTTTTGGTCCACCTGGGAGGCATTCCCCTATCCGCCACCTGGGGAGGCGTCCGATGGGAGACTAGCAACTCCCATTAGTATTATTATTATTATTATTATTATTATTATTATTATTATATTATTATTATTATTATTATTATTATTATTATTTTTGCGTAGGGTGAATGGTTTTGCGCACGCAGTGTGCGACTCGCCCAGCTGAGAGCTGGGAATACTCACTAAACCCCCTACGGCAGCGGTGATCCAAGGCCGGAACCCTTTCGGATGACTTCATGCCTGGCCGCCTATCTTGTACCCTAAGAGCTTCTGGTTCCTTTGAATGTGGAATCACATATTACATAAATTCGGAGGCCTCAGTATCTTGCAGGCATCCCTCTTCTATCTTCGCACGAAGGACGGTATGTACATAGTTAACGACCGCCCTCCAGGCTTCTTTACTCCGTAGCATTTATTCCACTATAGTATCTGCGGAAGAAGTGCCAGCATAGCAAACAAGCCCCCTTCTTTCATCGAAGAAACGACTGCAGTCGAAGAACGTGTGATGAGCATCGTCGTCGTCTTCTGGGCAATACCTGCATTTAGGGGAGCTGACCTTCCCCATTCTGTGAAGATATTTCCTGAAATAGCCATGACCAGTCAGGCTGACATAGGTAAAAGTCGATCTCTCCATGGCCACGGTCTATCCAGGGGCCAATATCTTTGATGGGGTGAAAGGTCCAAGGGCCCTCGTTGTTTTCATCCCACCTTTTCTGCCAGGTTTGCAGAGTCTCTTCTCTAGCAGCTATTGAGGCTTGTCTTCTGCCATGCTCTGAGGAAAGACGATAGATGTTCTGCCTCTCGATAGCAAGCAGATCGACTGTTATTACACCGGCCACAACCATAACCGCAGCAGCAGACACTGTGCGATATACGCAGGCCACCCTGAGGGCCGCCCTACGTTGGAATGCCAGCACGCGCTTGCTATATTTCTTCTCCCCATAGCATCTGCCCACACCTCTGCACCGTACAGAAGAGTAGCATTTGTAGTTGCCATGAGAAGTCGCCTCTTGCTTGACCTGGGGCCACCAATGTTACCCATCAGCCTGCTTAGCGTCATAACTACCTTTGATGCCTTGTCGCACACAATTTGGATGTGTTCTCAGTACTGGAGGCGGCAGTCTTGCACTACTCCTAGATACTTTACCGAAGTCTTTGTTTGCACCTCGAGATTGTTCACAGATATGGATATTGTTGTAGAGATCCTACGTCGTGTGAGCATAATGATCTCGGTCTTTGAGGCAGCCAACTCTAGTCCATGGCTCCCCATCCATGAGTTTATCCGAATCATTACCTGATTCAGGCATAATTGGACCAGTTCTGGATTCCTAACAGAGATGACAGCGGCTATGTCATCGGCATATCCTACTAGGAACACATCATTTTAGGTACGGCCTCCTAGAAGGCAAGTATCTGAAATTATTCTATTTTTTTTCTTCTAGATTTGGACGTTGAAGGCCTTCCGAGCTAAGAGACATGTTCCCAGAATCGCTAGTTTTTGGAGTGTGACGAAAATCTTCTGTGGTAAGTGTATTTGCTCAATATACTTTTCAAGTTGCATTGGTATTTCCCCTGTTGCCCCTATAATTAGCGGAATTACTATGACCTTCCTCTGTTGCCATATAGTTTTCAATTCTGCCGCTAAAGGAAGGTATTTACGAATTTTCTCTTATTATTATTATTATTATTATTATTATTATTATTATTATTATTATTATTATTATTATTATTATTATTATTATTATTATTATTATTATTATTATTATTATTATTATTATTATTATTATTATTATTATTATTATTATTATTATTATTATTATTATTATTATTATTATTATTATTATTATTATTATTATTATTATTATTATTATTATTATTATTATTATTATTATTATTATTATTATTATTATTATTATTATTATTATTATTATTATTATTATTATTATTATTATTATTATTATTATTATTATTATTATTATTATTATTATTATTATTATTATTATTATTATTATTATTATTATTATTATTATTATTATTATTATTATTATTATTATTATTATTATTATTATTATTATTATTATTATTATTATTATTATTATTATTATTATTATTATTATTATTATTATTATTATTATTATTATTATTATTATTATTATTTTGTTGGGTATCTCTGCTGTAGCAGGTAAGTATATTTTAGGTACGGCCTCCTAGAAGGCAAGTATCTGAAATTATTCTATTTTTTTTTAGATTTGGACGTTCAAGGCCTTCCGAGCTAAGTGACATGTTCCCAGAATCGCTAGTTTTTGGAGTGTGACGAAAATCTTCTGTGGTAAGTGTATTTACTTAATATACTTTTCAAGTTTCATCGGTATTTCCCCTGTTGCCCCTATAATTAGCGGAATTACTATGACCTTCCTCTGTTGCCATATAGTTTTCAATTCTGCCGCTAAAGGAAGGTATTTACGAATTTTCTCATCTTGCTTCTCTTTAATGTTATGTGGGGCAGGTACTGCTACGTCAATCAAGTAGGTAGTTTTTTCTTTCTTGTCCTTTAGCACGATATCTGGTCTGTTGTTATCCACAGGGTGGTCTGTGTGTATAGTTTTATTCCAATAGATTTTGATATCTTCGTTCTCCCTAACGGCTTCTGGCTTGTATTTATAGTAAGGGATGTTTTCTGTAAGCATGTTGGCGTTTTTGCATATTTCTTGATGTATTATTTTCGCAATGTTGTCATGTCTTTTAACATACTCTGTGGGTGCTAGTACAGAACAGCTTGATATGATATGTTCTATTGTTTCACTTTTATTATGACATAATCGACACATGTCGTTGGTTACAGCGAGATCTTTCATAATGTACTTCCGCAAACAGGTTACCGGTTTTTAACCACATATTGGATGCATTTGAGTCTATATGTTCCTAACTTAAGACGGCTGGATTTCTGCCATGAAGTTGCTTAGCTCTCCATTTGTTTGCTCTGTCCTCTGTGGTTTCTATGTCTCTTAGTGGCTGATAATTTTTGGTATCTAAGTTTAGTGGGGTGAGTCCTTTGTCTGCGTTAACAAGTTTTCTGTGGTATGTTGATGTTTCAATTTTCTCATAGAAATAGTTTCTTAGGCTTTCAATTTGTTTTTGATGAGCTTCCTTGAGGTCTACTATTCCTCGTCCACCTCTGTCCCGTGGCAGATAAAATCTTTCTACAGAGCTTTTAGGGTGTCTAGCTCTGGCTTTTGTGAATAGGACTCTTATATCTCTGTTCATGTCCTGAAGATCTGTGTCGGTCCATTTGATAACCCCAAAACTGTAAGTAGTTGTCGGTACGGCATATGTGTTAAACGCTCTGGTTTTATTGATTGCAGATAATTGTGTTTTCAGTACAGCTTTGGTTCTATCAGTTAGTTTCTGTCTAAGAGTCTTCTTCATTATTTTTTGGCAGATACCTCTTGCTTGGTCTAGTCCCAAGTATTGGTAACTCTCATTTCTGTCCATCCCTTCTATTATTTTGTCGGTGTCAAGCTGAAATCCCTGATGTTCTTCCCATGCTCCCCTCTTTAGTGAGAGTATTTTGAACTTATTTAGGCCAAATTCCATGCCTGTGTCATCACTGTATTTCTTGGTCGTTTTAAGTAGCTTGTTTAGACCTTCCTTTGTGGCAGACATTAATTTGATATCATCCATATAGGCGAGATTGTCTATTATTTGCCCATTTTGAAGCTTGTATCCCACGCTTCGGCGATTGAATAACCTTGATAATGGTGCCAAGGTAATACAATACCATAGAGCGCTAAGGGCGTCGCCTTGGAATATACCACGTCTTACGTGTATGTTGCCTATGTCTTTCTGTCCTTCGTTGGTGTGCACTACTAGCTTAGTCTTCCACTGAGGCATTAGATTTTCCAATAGACTGACAATAGCTGGGCTTATCTTATAAACATTAAGCATTTCAATAAGAAGCGAGTGTGGCACACTATCGAAAGCTTTCTTGTAGTCGATGTATGCTACGTGGAGGTCTTTTTTCCGTTGTTTCGCTTCCTCTGTTACTATCATGTCTATTACGAGCTGTTCTTTACAGCCTCTGCTACCCTTTATACATCCTTTTTGTTCATTTGGAAGTAATTTATTATTATCAAGGTGTTGATAAATTTGATTACAGATGATAGAGGTAAGTATTTTAAAGAGAGTGGGGAGGCAAGTGATTGGCCTATATTTTGAGGGATCATTTGTCGATGGGATCGTCTTTGGGAGTAGGTAAGTTATGCCTGAGGTTATGAATGTTGGTGCTTTTTTCGGGTCTTGCAGGATGTTTGTGAAGAGACTTGCTAGTGTTTTGTGAGTAGAATAGAATTTTTTAAACCAAAAGTTGTGGATTCCATCTGGTCCCGCTGACTTCCTATTATGCTTACTGTTGATTGCTTTTTTTACATCTGTCAAGGTGATGGTATTATAAAGCATCATGGGAATTTTCTCGGCATTTTTCTTTTCTTCAGACAGCCATTCTACTTTTCTATTATGAGTTTTCTCTTTTTCCCATATTTCTGACCAATATGTCATTGTTGCTTCCTTTTCGGGGAAGTTATTAACTATTTTTGTATTGGTTTGTGTTAGTTGGCGGAAGAATTGTTTCTGGTTTATGGAGAATATTTTGTTGTGGGTTCTTCTCAAGTCTGCTTCATTATATCTTCTTAATCTGTTGGAGTATACCGACAATTTTTGTTTTAATTCATCAAGGACTTCGATCGGGCTCTGACTATTTCTGTGACAGAATTTCTGTAGAATCTTGTTTATTTTGTTTCTTAGTTTTTGGGATGGGTTTCTGGTTGTAGTGTATTGTTGAAGTTGTCCTATTGGTGTTCTTAGTTTCTCTATCTGCTTTTCCAGTCTTACCTGCCATTTTTGTTTTCTGTTTGTGCTGTTAGTGTGTCTCGTGCTTTGTATATTTTGTTGGTGTAGTTCCAGTACAGTAAGAGCACCACAGTATATTATATCATGGTAGTTGTTAAGATCTCGTATGCTGTCAAGTTCCCCTTCTATCATTTGGTTGATTCTATTAATGAAGTTGTTCGTGTTTCTATTGAATTTTAGTTTCGGTAGCTTAGGTATAGATAGGGGGTCCATTCCGCTATATAGGGCAAAGTTTTTCTTGAAAGTAGTTGTTTCTTGATCTTCAGGTTATTCGCTGGGTAAGTTGTCATTTTCTGTTTGTGTTTGGAGATGGTTTTCTTGTTTTAGGTAAATTTCTTATAGAAATATACCTATTGCGATCGTTCACACTTTTGAATTTCGAAAAAATTTCAACGGCATGTTGTTATATATCTATAAGTTAGTCGAAAAAAACATTTGGTTCAAAAGTTTATATATATATATATATTTAATTCTGCGGCAAACTGAAGATAGGCAACAACCTTGAAATCATGATATTTGTTTGGGTGGCGGTGCTTTGTTTGGTAATCAATCTGATTGAACATTTATAGTGGTATTATGCAATATTGTGACAATATGAAATTGTAGGTATTGCCCTAACAGTTGTTGACGTTATTCAATGGCGGAAGGGGTGTTTGCCCTCGCAGTAGTTGTTGTCGGCACAGTTAGACGTCCTAGCGTAATCTAGTTATTTACCAGTAACGGCTTATGTTATATAATCATCTTGATTATGTATCAATTGAATTCATATTCAGAAATATCATAATATGACTGGTACAGGATAATCTTGAATTAAATAATTCCACTTGCCGGGTGCTTATATCCACCCACTATACGTGTTCAATGCATCGCTCATATTGGTCACCACCGTCAGCGCCACGCTGAAGATTGATACTAATATGAGTTCAAAATAAGGATTGATTATCAGACACGGCTCGACGCTCTGCGGCAAACTGAAGATAGGCAACAACCTTGAAATCATGATATTTGTTTGGGTGGCGGTGCTTTGTTTGGTAATCAATCTGATTGAACATTTATAGTGGTATTATGCAATATTGTGACAATATGAAATTGTAGGTATTGCCCTAACAGTTGTTGACGTTATTCAATGGCGGAAGGGGTGTTTGCCCTCGCAGTAGTTGTTGTCGGCACAGTTAGACGTCCTAGCGTAATCTAGTTATTTACCAGTAACGGCTTATGTTATATAATCATCTTGATTATGTATCAATTGAATTCATATTCAGAAATATCATAATATGACTGGTACAGGATAATCTTGAATTAAATAATTCCACTTGCCGGGTGCTTATATCCACCCACTATACGTGTTCAATGCATCGCTCATATTGGTCACCACCGTCAGCGCCACGCTGAAGATTGATACTAATATGAGTTCAAAATAAGGATTGATTATCAGACACGGCTCGACGCTCTGCGGCAAACTGAAGATAGGCAACAACCTTGAAATCATGATATTTGTTTGGGTGGCGGTGCTTTGTTTGGTAATCAATCTGATTGAACATTTATAGTGGTATTATGCAATATTGTGACAATATGAAATTGTAGGTATTGCCCTAACAGTTGTTGACGTTATTCAATGGCGGAAGGGGTGTTTGTCCTCGCAGTAGTTGTTGTCGGCACAGTTAGACGTCCTAGCGTAATCTAGTTATTTACCAGTAACGGCTTATGTTATATAATCATCTTGATTATGTATCAATTGAATTCATATTCAGAAATATCATAATATGACTGGTACAGGATAATCTTGAATTAAATAATTCCACTTGCCGGGTGCTTATATCCACCCACTATACGTGTTCAATGCATCGCTCATATTGGTCACCACCGTCAGCGCCACGCTGAAGATTGATACTAATATGAGTTCAAAATAAGGATTGATTATCAGACACGGCTCGACGCTCTGCGGCAAACTGAAGATAGGCAACAACCTTGAAATCATGATATTTGTTTGGGTGGCGGTGCTTTGTTTGGTAATCAATCTGATTGAACATTTATAGTGGTATTATGCAATATCGTGACAATATGAAATTGTAGGTATTGCCCTAACAGTTGTTGACGTTATTCAATGGCGGAAGGGGTGTTTGCCCTCGCAGTAGTTGTTGTCGGCACAGTTAGACGTCCTAGCGTAATCTAGTTATTTACCAGTAACGGCTTATGTTATATAATCATCTTGATTATGTATCAATTGAATTCATATTCAGAAATATCATATATATATATATATATATATATATATATATATATATATATATATATATGGTATATTACGAAATTTGTTAACACGATAGAGGTCGCAGTTTTGAAGGTATCAAGTTCAAATTTGCTACAAAAATCAATCTCTCAAATATCTCGGTCGAGTTCGTTATTGGGCAATATCGGGTAAGTAGTTTCAAAATGGCGCCCATTCAAACATTTAAAAAAATTATCAAAAAAGAGCCGTAGTGTAAATATTATTGAAAATAATTTTAGGTTATAGATATAATCAGTACCTACAACTTTTCTTCGAAGATTTTTTTCATAAAATACACAGGTAAAAAAATAAAAATTAATAAAGAAAAATAACAAATATTGATAAAACATGAACCCTCAATATAAATTTGATGTAATTGTACATTTTGTGGAGATCTTAATATAGAGCCTGATTAAAAAAATATATAGTATATTTATTGAAAAGAAATAGGCGAAAAAAAAAATTCTGCCTTGAAGTGGACTCGAACCCTGTCTGCTTTATATTCAACAGCCAAAACAAAAACCTCTAACCGCAAGGCTATGACAATTTTATGTAATACCTTGTAGGTATACCAATGAAAAGGTTGTTAAAATTTCAAATCAATGAATTTTGAAAAATTTACCTTTCCGCTGACTACAGGCCATCGGGACTTTTTTCTAGTTGTAATAGTCCTAACTCAATTTGTACTTCTCGGCGGATTTCATTGATTTTGTTAAGGTCGAGACGGTTTGTTATAAAGAGTTGGTGTCTTTGATCGAGGATGTTTTGGCGTGTTTTCGTTCTGAGTTCTGGGAATTTCGTTAAAATTGTCTGATAAAGCTCGTTTCCATTTCTGTGATTTTGAGGTAAGAACGGTAGAGGTATTCATTCATTTCTTTAGTCCATTTTAACCGTTTCTTAGCATTAACTGTCTCCTAGGTGGGCTGAGTTGCCTCAACAACACTTGCAGAGTTCGTATTCTGTGGGTTGCCTATTTGATGTTCCTGATCCGTAGCGGGGTGTGTGTTGGGTCCAGACCGCGGGGTAACGTTACACACATCGTTCACACCCGCGTCAGGTATATCCTCCTGACGTGTCCGAGCAGGGTCAACCTGATTCCCTGCCACGCCCGAATATCTATTCCGTCTTGTTCTGACAGCGTATATAGTGTCACATTACATGAGTTGCTAACACATACAATGGTGCTGGTTTTTGTCAACTCCAGGTATTTTATTTCCCTGGTACTCTTTAGCGTATTCAAGGCTGACGAGCGTACCCCATCGCCAGGGGCAGCTCCCGATAGCAGACCAGCAACAGCCACGGGTTATTATTATTTATTATTATTATTATTATTATTATTATTATTATTATTATTTTTTCTGCGTAGGGGGAATGCTTTTGCGCACGCAGTGTGAGACTCGCCCAGCTGAGAGCTGGGAATACTCCCTAAACCCCCTACGGCCGCGGTGATCCAAGGCTGGGCTAATCTTATAAACATTAAGCATTTCAATAAGAAGCGAGTGTGGCACACTATCGAAAGCTTTCTTGTAGTCGATGTATGCTACGTGGAGGTCTTTTTTTCGTTGTTTCGCTTCCTCTGTTACTATCATGTCTATTACGAGCTGTTCTTTGCAGCCTCTGCTACCCTTTATACATCCTTTTTGTTCATTTGGAAGTAATTTATTATTATCAAGGTGTTGATAAATTTGATTACAGATGATAGAGGTAAGTATTTTAAAGAGAGTGGGGAGGCAAGTGATTGGCCTATATTTTGAGGGATCATTTGTCGATGGGATTGTCTTTGGGAGTAGGTAAGTTATGCCTGAGGTTATGAATGTTGGTGCTTTTTTCGGGTCTTGCAGGATGTTTGTGAAGAGATTTGCTAGTGTTTTGTGAGTAGAATAGAATTTTTTAAACCAAAAGTTGTGGATTCCATCTGGTCCCGCTGACTTCCAATTATGCGTACTGTTGATTGCTTTTTTTACATCTGTCAAGGTGATGGTATTATAAAGCATCATGGGAATTTTCTCGGCATTTTTCTTTTCTTCAGACAGCCATTCAGTCAGGTATATCCTCCTGACGTGTCCGAGCAGGGTCAACCTGATTCCCTGCCACGCCCGAATATCTATTCCGTCTTGTTCTGACAGCGTATATAGTGTCACATTACATGAGTTGCTAACACATACAATGGTGCTGGTTTTTGTCAACTCCAGGTATTTTGTTTCCCTGGTACTCTTCAGCGTATTCAAGGCTGACGAGCGTACCCCATCGCCAGGGGCATCTCCCGATAGCAGACCAGCAACAGCCACGGGTTATTATTATTATTATTATTATTATTATTATTATTATTATTATTATTATTTTTTTCTGCGTAGGGGGAATGCTTTTGCGCACGCAGTGTGAGACTCGCCCAGCTGAGAGCTGGGAATACTCCCTAAACCCGCTACGGCCGCGGTGATCCAAGGCCGGAACCCTTTCGGATGACTTCATACCTGGCCGCCTATCTTGTATCCTAAGAGCTTCTGGTTCCTTTGAATGTGGAATCACATATTACATAAATTCGGAGGCCTCAGTATCTTGCAGGCATCCCTCTTCTATCTTCGCACGAAGGACGGTATGTACATAGTTAACGACCGCCCTCCAGACATCTTTACTCCGTAGCATTTCTTCCACTATGGTATCTGCGGAAGAAATGCCAGCATAGCAAACAAGCCCCCTTCTTTCATCGAAGAAACGACTGCAGTCGAAGAACGTGTGATGAGCATCGTCGTCGTCTTCTGGGCAATACCTGCATTTAGGGGAGCTGACCTTCCCCATTCTGTGAAGATATTTCCTGAAATAGCCATGACCAGTCAGGAACTGACATAGGTAAAAGTCGATCTCTCCATGGCCACGGTCTATCCAGGGGCCAATATCTTTGAAGAGGTGAAAGGTCCAACGGCCCTCGTTGTTTTCATCCCACCTTTTCTGCCAGGTTTGCAGAGTCTCTCCTCTAGCAGCTATTGAGGCTTGTCTTCTGCCATGCTCTGAGGAAAGACGATAGATGTTCTGCCTCTCGATAGCAAGCAGATCGACTGGTATTACACCGGCCACAACCATAACCGCAGCAGCAGACACTGTGCGATATGCGCAGGCCACCCTGAGGGCCGCCCTACGTTGGACTGCCAGCACGCGCTTGCTATATTTCTTCTTCCCCATAGCATCTGCCCATACCTCTGCACCGTACAGAAGAGTAGCATTTGTAGTTGCCATGAGAAGTCGCCTCTTGCTTGACCTGGGGCCACCAATGTTACCCATCAGCCTGCTTAGCGTCATGACTACCTTTGATGCCTTGTCGCACACAATGTGGATGTGTGTACTGGAGGCGGCAGTCTAGTACTACTCCTAGATACTTTACCGCAGTCTTTGTTTGCACCTCGAGATTGTTCACAGATATGGATATTGTTGTAGAGATCCTACGTCGTGTGAGCATAATGATCTCGGTCTTTGAGGCAGCCAACTCTAGTCCATGGCTCCCCATCCATGAGTTTATCCGAATCATTACCTGATTCAGGCGTAATTGGACCAGCTCTGGACTCCTAATAGAGATGACAGCGGCTATGTCATCGGCATATCCTACTAGGAACACATCATGGGGCATCTCGAGGCGTAACAGGCCGTCGTACAGAGCATTCCAGAGATCGGGGCCAAGGACAGAGCCCTGCGCTGCACCGGAGGTTACCTCCTTTATAATCTGGCCTTCCTTTGTCTCATAATTCAATCGACGACTCTCCAGATAATTCTGTACAATGGCCAGAAGGTAGTTGGGTAACCTGAAAGATCGTTGCAAGGCCTCTAGTATATCCACCCATCGAGCAGAGTTGAAAGCGTTTTTCACATCTAGTGTGACTAACACTACGATGTTTCGAGCTTGATGGCAAGCTTCGTTAGCACGATTGAAAGCATTGATCACCTCTGTGATGGCAGTCAAAGTTGAGTGCCCTTTACGGAAACCATGTTGTTGGGGCGACAAGTCTCCGGCTTCTTCAATGGCTCTCTGCAATCTAGGCTTTAACATCCTCTCGAAGAGCTTTCCCGCTGTATCTAGTAAGCACAGTGGCCTGTACGCTGACGGGGAGTCTGGATTGCCCTTGCCCTTACTGATTAGCACCAACGTAGCTGTCTTCCGTCGTGACGGAAAAACTCCTGCTACCAGGCATGCATTTAACATGCGTAATAAAAGATGTGGTGTGCCATCAACTATAATTTTCAAAGCTTCAGCAGGGATTCCGTCTGGTCCAGGAGCTTTATTATTCTTCATGGCACGCATAGCTGTCACGAGCTCCAGTTCTGAGAATTTCGGAACTTCTGAGACTGGCAGAGAAACTATATCTTCCTGTCTCACAGGGTGGACTGGAAACAGGGCATCAACGATTTTAGTAACAACTTCCGGTGGCAAGCTATGACTATTATTTCCGATTCCGCCGAGCTTTCTGGTAACAAGTTTGTAACCTTTGCCCCAGGGATCAGAATCTACATCCTCGCGTAGCTCCTTCCAGCATCGATCTTTGCTTAGGCGGATCGCAGCGCTGAGCGCCTTCTTTGCAGCTTTGTGCTCTGTTGATCTAGTTGCAGCCTCCGGTCGGTTACGAGCACGTTGAGCCCTTCTTCTCTTCATTAGCGCTATCCTTCTGAGCTCTGCAATCTCAGCTGTCCACCAGTAAGCTTATTATTATTATTATTATTATTATTATTATTATTATTATTATTATTATTATTATTATTATTATTATTATTATTATTATTATTATTATTATTATTATTATTATTATTATTATTATTATTATTATTATTATTATTATTATTATTATTATTATTATTATTATTATTATTATTATTATTATTATTATTATTATTATTATTATTATTATTATTATTATTATTATTATTATTATTATTATTATTATTATTATTATTATTATTATTATTATTATTATTATTATTATTATTATTATTATTATTATTATTATTATTATTATTATTATTATTATTATTATTATTATTATTATTATTATTATTATTATTATTATTATTATTATTATTATTATTATTATTATTATTATTATTATTATTATTATTATTATTATTATTATTATTATTATTATTATTATTATTATTATTATTATTATTATTATTATTATTATTATTATTATTATTATTATTATTATTATTATTATTATTATTATTATTATTATTATTATTATTATTATTATTATTATTATTATTATTATTATTATTATTATTATTATTATTATTATTATTATTATTATTATTATTATTATTATTATTATTATTATTATTATTATTATTATTATTATTATTATTATTATTATTATTATTATTATTATTATTATTATTATTATTATTATTATTATTATTATTATTATTATTATTATTATTATTATTATTATTATTATTATTATTATTATTATTATTATTATTATTATTATTATTATTATTATTATTATTATTATTATTATTATTATTATTATTATTATTATTATTATTATTATTATTATTATTATTATTATTATTAATATTATTATTATTATTATTATTATTATTATTATTATTATTATTATTATTATTATTATTATTATTATTATTATTATTATTATTATTATTATTATTATTATTATTATTATTATTATTATTATTATTATTATTATTATTATTATTATTATTATTATTATTATTATTATTATTATTATTATTATTATTATTATTATTATTATTATTATTATTATTATTATTATTATTATTATTATTATTATTATTATTATTATTATTATTATTATTATTATTATTATTATTATTATTATTATTATTATTATTATTATTATTATTATTATTATTATTATTATTATCTCCTTGTACCACTTAGCGCTTGTGCTAAGGTCTTGTTTCTGAGTAACACCGAGTGCACACCGTGCACCTAGGGTGTTACTTTTGTTATGATGACATTCTGTTCTGTTATAGTACTTTTCGTACTATATGGGCTGTACCCAGCACCACTGCTCGTTGCATTTGTAGAAGGTTGTGTTTTCCTGGGACTTCCTTAACTAGCTCTGCTGTGATCTTAGAGATGAGGCCAGTTGCACCGATGATGATGGGGATGACTTTGGTTCGCATGTTCCACATTCTCTGAATTTCTATTTGTAGGTCCTTGTACTTCAGTTGTTTTTCGGCTTCTTTCTGTGTTATGTTGTAGTCGGATGGAATTGCTACATCGATCAGGAGGCATTGTTTCCTCTTTTTGTCCTTAATCACTAGGTCTGGTTTGTTTGCTGTGATTGTCCTATCCGTGTGAATCTGGGTATCCCACATGATGGTAACTTCGGCAGTGTCAACTACAGGGTCCGGGTTGTGCTGGTACCATTTCTCGTTTACATCTATGTTGTAGTGTTTGCAGATGTTCCAGTGGAGGTGCTTCACTACTGTGTTGTGCCGGTCCAGGTATGCTTTTTTTGCCAGGATGGGGCAGCCTGATACGATGTGGTGTATGGTTTCACTGAAGGTGCGGCAGAGTCTGCATTTTTGATCACAGCCGGTTTTCATTATTTTAGCCTTTATATAATTAGTTGCGATGGCTTGATCTTGGCATGCTGTTATCAGTGCCTCTGTTTCTGTCTTCAGATTCGCGTATGACAGCCACGCCCACGACTGGGTTTTGTTTATTGTCTCTTTTTCCGTCTCTTTTGCAAGCTGTCCGTGCAGGGGTTTGGACTTCCATTTCTCAATTCGCTCATCTTTTATTTGTTGTTTCAGATGTTGTTTGATCTCCTTAACTTGCTTTGTTTCAGATTTGCCTGGGTTGCTGTTTTCTGTTTCTTCGTCTTCAGTGCTGTGGTGAAGATTATCGTTGGTGTGGTTCTGCAGATGTCTGTACACCATACCCAAGTATTTGTCTCTTTCTTTTAGCTTTAGGTAGTTGCTAAGCCCTTCTTTTGCAATTTTGTATGTAGATTCTATGCTGATCAGTCCTCGATCCCCTTCTTTCCTGGGGATGTACATTCGGTCGATGTCGGCTCGCGGGTGGAGTGCGCCATACATTGTGAGTAGTTTTCTTGTTTGTGTGTCAAGTTTTCTTATTTCAGCTTGTGTCCATCTGATGATGTCTACGCTGTATTGGATTACTGGGATTGCTAATGCTGTTATTGCAGTTATCTTGTTCTTGGCGTTCAGCTCTGTCTTCAGGATTTCTCTTATTCTACGGAAGTATTCTTTTCTTACTTTGGTCTTCATTTGTTTGTGTTGTATTCCATCGTTTTCATCTATCCCAAGATATTTATAAACGTCTGTTTGGTTTAAGGATTGGATCGTTGTTGTGGTGTCGATCTCAATGTTCTTCTTGGCTTGTAGTTTTCCTTTTACAAATGAGGCTTTCGCGCATTTGTCGAGTCCGAATTCCATGCTGATGTCGTCACTGAATTCTTTTACTAGTGCCAGTTGTTCGGCAAGTTCTTCGTCTGAATGTGCTGTCAGCTTCAGATCGTCTACGTATAGTAGGTGATTCACTTTCTCTTTCTCTTGTTTGCATTGATATCCTGTGTTTGTCCTGTTCAGGATAGAGCTGAGGGGGAACAGTGCTACACAAAACAGCAGCGGAGATAAGGAGTCTCCTTGGTAGATACCGCTTTTTATCTGGATGTTTTTGATGATGGTGTTGCTGGAGTTGTTGGCGCTGTTGTTGGGATCTGCTATCAGGTACAGGTCGGTGTTCCAGTTGCTCATGGTTTTGCTGATGAATGTCATGAGGATCGGAGATGTTCTGTAGATGTTTAGAACTTCGATAATCCAGGTGTGCGGGACTTTATCGAAAGCTTTCCTGTAGTCTATCCAGGCTAGAGACAGGTTTCTCTTCCTTTCTTTGCAGTCCTTGTGTAGCATTTTACTTATAAGTAGGTGATCCTTGCATCCATACGTGTTTTTGACACATCCTTTTTGTTCTGGTGGGAATAGTTTGTTGTTTTCTAGGTGTTGGTGTAGTCTTTCAGACATTATCTTTGTGAGGAGCTTGTATATGTTGTTTAGACAGGTTATTGGTCTGTAGTTCTTAGCTTGCTCAGTCTTTTCATCTTTAGGAATTAGGTAAGTTCTTCCTTTTGTTAGCCATTCTGGTGTTTTTTGTTTTCCGTTTATCATTTCGTTGTACGCCTCTGCTATGTTCTTGTGGGTGGCGTGTAGTCGTTTTAGCCAGAAGTTGGTTATGCCGTCAACGCCCGGCGATTTCCAGTTAGCAGTCGTATGTATTGCTTCTTTCAGCTCTTCCGCGGTGATACTTTCCCATTCCATTCTGCTAATATTGTTTGTTCGGTCATACTCCTGCTGGATCCACGGAGCTGAGGTGTTATACCCGGTGGGTTGTTCCCAGATACTTTTCCAATAGTTTTCTATTTCGCTTGTTGGTGGTTGCGTTGTTGCCTTGAACTTTTTTCCCATGATATTGCTGTAGAATTTGCCTGTGTTCTCTGTGAACAGTTTGTTTTGTCTGTATTGGGTAGATCTTCCCGAGAATCTTTTAATTCTGCGTGTTTTGGCAGATACCTTTTGCTTTAGTTGTTCAGCAGTTTCAGTATGATCCTTGTTACTTCTTATCTTGTACTTTTTGTACAGTTCTTCCTTTTGTATTTTCATTTTGAGGCTGAGATTGGGTTGAAGCGATTCTTTGAGGCGTGAGAGGTCTTTTCTTAGTTCTGTGATTTGGCCTTGTATTCTACTTTTCCAGGGTGGTTCGTTGTTCCATGGCTTTCTCTGTGTATTTGGTGATGCAGCTGTTGGTAGTACTATTTCTTGTATTGTAGCTGCCGTCGCATAGATGAGTTTGTTTAGACTAGTGATGCGAGTGTATTCCTCTGGTTGTTTTTTGAGGATTTCTTCAATGGCTCTGTTGCCCAAACATATTAGTTCTTTTAGTTTGGGAGTTTCATTCAATTTTTTTTGCGGTTGTCTTTCCATCCTTTCTTCTGTGTTATTATCTTCTGCCATTCTCTGGGTGATGTTCGTTACCATTTTCATGACCTCTGTTTCTTGTTCGTTATTTTCAGTGCAGAGCAGTCTTTCGATATCAGCTGTTTCGGCTACTGAGTCTTTGCTGATAGTGTTAGCTTCGTCTTTGGTTTTGGTTCTTGTGGTCTCGTCATCGCTTAAATTCTTCGTTTCATTTTCTATTTGTCCTTCTTCTTCTTCTTCAATGTTGTGTGTTCTTGTTTTCTGTTCTATCTCACTGAGTTCTTTTGGAGATAGTTTGTTGTTGTTGAGGATGAATCTCCGTTGTGTTGCCAAGGTGTTAGCGGTTAGTTGGTGTGTAGGATTCGGGTTTCTTGTCTTCCAGAGTTCATAGACTTCTTTAAGATTAGCAGCTCCTGTTCTTGATATGGTATAATAATGGCAGAATATTATCTCCTTGTATTCGTCTATGGTCCACTTTATCCTTGCCCGACTTCGTTCTTTGGGGCCCGCAACTGGTTTGAAGTTTTTAGTGTGTGTTTGTGCCGCCTTTTTTGTTTCTTTGGGTTTTGGAGGTGTGTTGTTGGCTTCCTTGCGTTGGGCAGGAGAAGATTTGTCTGGCACACATTCAGGATTTTTCATGTCTGGTTGGTTTTGTGGTCTTGTAACCTCTTTCAGTAATTCGTAATGTCCCCCATCTAGGTTTCCAGTGAAGAGGAGTTCAATGGTTCTTGGATGTGTTGCTTTGCTTATCACGGTTGGCTGTGTGCTTGTTGTGTACTGGTTACTTCTTATTTTGCTTTGTTCTGCGAAGACCACGAACTTTAGATGGTGTATTTCAGAGAGTGCCAGTATTTCAACGCTTGTGCCAAAGGTGCCTGTTTGTCTCATTTGGTAACAGTAGCTTCTTTGATCTGTTGGGCCATGAACGATGTAATCTTTCAAATCGTTCCAGTGCCTTCGTATGTAGGGTACTGCCTCTGCTCTTAGTTCCATATGTCTGTCCTGTGTGTTGTAGAGATACAGGCTAACAGACCGGAATAGGCAGTTTCCATCTCCTACTATGCGTTCGATATTGTACGCTTTACTCGTGTTGGGTGCTTCTTGTGTTTGGTGTTGGGTACTGATGGATGGTCGAGGACTTCGCATAATGACGACCTGGGACGCCTCAAGCCCCCTGCCGGACGCGAGATCAGGTGTTGCCACTCTGACCCCGTTTACGTCTTCTTCCGAGGCTTTATAACTTTTCATCCTTACTTTTCATGGAGGTGCTAGATTTTGTTCCACGGTGGGTTTACCCACTACCCTCTGTGAGGGCATCCCCCATTCGCAGGAGGCCGCGCCCGATGGGGGATCTAGCAAACCCCAACACGGGTTATTATTATTATTATTATTATTATTATTATTATTATTATTATTATTATTATTATTATTATTATTATTATTATTCATATCTGGAGAACCGATCCTTATTATACGACACTCTCGAAGGACAGCGGAAAATTCCTGTCACTTCTGGTGCTGCTCAAGGTTCTGTCCTTGGGCCAGACCTTTGGAATATTTCCTACGACGGTCTGCTAAGATGCGACATGCCCGACGAGACCTACCTTGTTGGTTACGCTGACGATGTCGCTGCTCTCATTGCAGCTAGAGACCTGGATCAAGCTCAGCTTAAACTGAATCAGGTGATGCGCAGAGTGAACAGGTGGATGCAAGATCACAGCTTGTCACTGGCACTTAGCAAAACCGAAATCGTTGTCCTCACGAAAAAGCACATAGAGACGATCGTACCGATGCATTTAGGGGAATTCCAGATAGAGACCAGACCCTCAGCTAGATACCTCGGAGTGATGATCGACAGTAAGATGAGCTTCAGAGAGCAGATTCGACGTACCGCTGAAAAAGCCGCCAGAGGAGTAGCTTCTCTCAGTGGTCTCATGGCCAACACTGGTGGTCCACGCTCAAGTAAACGAAGGCTTCTTATGTCGTCTGTAAACTCTGTTCTTCTTTACGGATCGGAGGTTTGGGCGCATGTTCTAAGTAAAGAGTGCTACCGGAACCAGCTTGCACGAGTGCAGCGCCTGGGTGCTCTACGTATTGCCTCGGCATACCGCACGGTTTCTGAGCCAGCTATACTGGTAATAGCAGGAATAGCCCCCATTCACCTACTAGCACGTGAACGACAGGCGATCTACCAGAGAAACCGCGAAAATGAGAGAGATACTCTCGCTGCAGAAGAGCGGGACCACACTTTCAATGACTGGCAGGCCAACTGGGATGCAGAGCCAAGAGGGCGATGGACCAAAAGGCTAATACCAAATATTAGACCGTGGGCTGAGAGAGAACATGGTGAGGTGGGATACTTCTTGACCCAACTCCTTTCTGGTCATGGGTATTTCCGCCACTACCTCCACAAGATCGGAAGGACTGAAAGCCCGGATTGCCTTTATTGCCCAGGTGTCGTCGATACCGTAGAGCACACCTTCTTCACCTGCAGTAGGTGGCATGACCGCCGAACCTCACTGGTGTCCATGATCGGACCTTGCAATCCGGATACTTTCGAGGATGTCATACTTCGTAATGGAAATACTTGGAACAGTGTAGTCAATTTCACTGAAACACTACTCAAAGCCAAAAAGGCTGACCTAGATCGGCCTTAACATGCCAAACTTTTCAAACGTCGAGCGAAAGGGCTAATGATCATCGGCCTAACCTTGATAATGTGTCAAACGGTCTCAGGTTAGTGCCATCGGAGAAGAGGGGGTTTTTAGCAGGTAGTCTATCAGATTTCGTGTTTTTCGAACTGACAGGAGTCCTGCACTACTGTACGAGCTGCTTTACCGTATAGCGTGCGTAAATGCATTTCCCTCCTCCACACAAAAAAAAAAAAAAAAAAAAAAAATTATTATTATTATTATTATTATTATTATTATTATTATTATTATTATTATTATTATTATTATTATTATTATTATTATTATTATTATTATTATTATTATTATTATTATTATTATTATTATTCTTCTTTATCTGCAGTAAGTGGCACGAACGACGATCCTCACTAATGGCTGGGATCGGAACATTTGAACCGGATACTCTGGTGAAGGTTATGCTTCGTGACAGTGACTCCTGGAACCAGGTGATCCGTTTCACGGAAGCATTGCTTAAAGCCAAAAAGGATGATCTTGATCGGCCCTAAACTTGGTAGATGACAAAGACGACGAACTCAAAGAGCCAACAACTTTGGCCTAACCTTGATAATGTGTCAAACGGTCTCAGGTTAGTGCCTTCGGAGAAGAGGGGGTTTTTAGCAGGTAGTCCGTCAGACCTCAAGTTCTTGAGCAGCCGGGAGCCCTGCACTACTGTACGAAATTCCTAATCGTACAGTGTGCGTAAATGCATTTCCCTCCTCAACACACACAAAAAAAAAAAAAAAAAAAAAAAAAAAAAAAAAAAATATTATTATTATTATTATTATTACTATTATTATTATTATTATTATTATTATTATTATTATTATTATTATTATTATTATTATTATTATCATTATTATTATCATTATTATTATCATTATTATTATTATTATTATTATTATTATTATTATTATTATTATTATTATTATTATCATTATTATTATCATTATTATTATCATTATTATTATCATTATTATTATCATTATTATTATCATTATTATTATCATTATTATTATCATTATTATTATCATTATTATTATCATTATTATTATCATTATTATTATCATTATTATTATCATTATTATTATCATTATTATTATCATTATTATTATCATTATTATTATCATTATTATTATCATTATTATTATCATTATTATTATCATTATTATTATCATTATTATTATCATTATTATTATCATTATTATTATCATTATTATTATTATTATTATTATTATTATTATTATTATTATTATTATTATTATTATTATTATTATTATTATTATTATTATTATTATTATTATTATTATTATTATTATTATTATTATTATTATTATTATTATTATTATTATTATTATTATTATTATTATTATTATTATTATTATTATTATTATTATTATTATTATTATTATTATTATTATTATTATTATTATTATTATTATTATTATTATTATTATTATTATTATTATTATTATTATTATTATTATTATTATTATTATTATTATTATTATTATTATTATTATTATTATTATTATTATTATTATTATTATTATTATTATTATTATTATTATTATTATTATTATTATTATTATTATTATTATTATTATTATTATTATTATTATTATTATTATTATTATTATTATTATTATTATTATTATTATTATTATTATTATTATTATTATTATTATTATTATTATTATTATTATTATTATTATTATTATTATTATTATTATTATTATTATTATTATTATTATTATTATTATTATTATTATTATTATTATTATTATTATTATTATTATTATTATTATTATTATTATTATTATTATTATTATTATTATTATTATTATTATTATTATTATTATTATTATTATTATTATTATTATTATTATTATTATTATTATTATTATTATTATTATTATTATTATTATTATTATTATTATTATTATTATTATTATTATTATTATTATTATTATTATTATTATTATTATTATTATTATTATTATTATTATTATTATTATTATTATTATTATTATTATTATTATTATTATTATTATTATTATTATTATTATTATTATTATTATTATTATTATTATTATTATTATTATTATTATTATTATTATTATTATTATTATTATTATTATTATTATTATTATTATTATTATTATTATTATTATTATTATTATTATTATTATTATTATTATTATTATTATTATTATTATTATTATTATTATTATTATTATTATTATTATTATTATTATTATTATTATTATTATTATTATTATTATTATTATTATTATTATTATTATTATTATTATTATTATTATTATTATTATTATTATTATTATTATTATTATTATTATTATTATTATTATTATTATTATTATTATTATTATTATTATTATTATTATTATTATTATTATTATTATTATTATTATTATTATTATTATTATTATTATTATTATTATTATTATTATTATTATTATTATTATTATTATTATTATTATTATTATTATTATTATTATTATTATTATTATTATTATTATTATTATTATTATTATTATTATTATTATTATTATTATTATTATTATTATTATTATTATTATTATTATTATTATTATTATTATTATTATTATTATTATTATTATTATTATTATTATTATTATTATTATTATTATTATTATTATTATTATTATTATTATTATTATTATTATTATTATTATTATTATTATTATTATTATTATTATTATTATTATTATTATTATTATTATTATTATTATTATTATTATTATTATTATTATTATTATTATTATTATTATTATTATTATTATTATTATTATTATTATTATTATTATTATTATTATTATTATTATTATTATTATTATTATTATTATTATTATTATTATTATTATTATTATTATTATTATTATTATTATTATTATTATTATTATTATTATTATTATTATTATTATTATTATTATTATTATTATTATTATTATTATTATTATTATTATTATTATTATTATTATTATTATTATTATTATTATTATTATTATTATTATTATTATTATTATTATTATTATTATTATTATTATTATTATTATTCCCGTGACGGGTTGCTGGTCCCGCATCGGGCGCCTCCCCGGGTGGTGGATAGGGGGATGCCTTCCAGATATGGATGGTACCGGAGAAATCAAATATCCGGGGTGAACCAAAACAGCTAGGGGAAGGAACCCCAAATAACAAACCAAAAATGAGTAGTGAGTCTATTAACTTATTACCCCAGGCGGGCGTTGCCGACAGGCAAAATCCCGCCGCCGATTCCGATCGGGTGCAAGCCCCGGTGGTCGGCGCAGACCCCACGGATTCTGGGGGGGGCCAACCTCACTTAACATCGGCTGAAACAAAGAAGCTGCTGCTGCAACTAGAGACAACAGAAAGGGCGATTGAAAAGCAATCTACGCTTATCAAAGACCTTATGGTAGTCATGATAGCAGCACTAAAGAAACAGCCCAACGTTAATAACTCTATCAAGCAAGGGTTACCAAAGCTTGAAGAGTATTTCGACTGTTTGATTTACTCCACGAAGGAGGCTCTCAAAACTAAAAAGGAAATAACTGAAGGTGCTATTTTCTCACTGCAGCGAGAGATTGTTCAGAGGTCTCGTACGCACTCCGAGCCAAACAGCTCAAATTCGAAGAGGAAAGCGGCAAGTCCCCCGACATCACTTCAGAACGAGAAAAGAAAGAAAGAAGGTGAACATTCTTTGCAAAGTTCTGATTGGAAAAAAGTGCAAAGGAAGAAAAGCTCCAGAGGCAAGGAACCAAACGAACCCGTTAATCAGTTCCCTGATAAGGATCCTCGAAAAAAAAAACGGAAGGAAAAGTCTCGGCCAGAGGCAATTATTATTAGATCTTCGGATGGTAAGACATACGCTGAGGTGCTGAGCGATATTCGAAGCAAAGTTCGACCCGCGGACATGGGTGTAAATGTCAAATCTGTCAGGAAGACTCGGTCTGGCGAGGTTCTTGTTGAGCTTGGCCCTGGAACAAGAAACAAATCTGTTTTCGGGGATGCACTCCAAACTATTCTGGGTGAAAATGGAACAATCCGTTGCATCGAGCCAAAGTCATCCATCGAACTTAGAGACCTGGACGAACTCACCACAGAAGAGGAGGTAGCTGCTGCTGTCAATAACGCACTAATGAAGACTGTAGATTCAAAGATTTTCGTATCTAAACCAAACACCCGTGGGCAGAAAATGGCTATCCTTACACTTTCTGAAACAGATGCGAAACTATTGCTGTCAAAGTGTCACTTGAAGATAGGATGGGTTAGTTGTCGTATTCGCTCTAAAGTGGTGGTAAACAGGTGTTACAAATGCCTGGGATTTGGCCACGTGGCCAGAAAATGCGATGGTCCAGATCGAAGCAACGCTTGTTACAAATGTGGTAGCGTGGGACACAAGGCGAGTACCTGCAAATCTGAACCATCCTGCATTCTTTGTTCCAGCGTCAATACCGCTCCTAACGAATCCCAGCATGTTTCCGGATCTAGCCGATGCCGGTTCTATAGGGAGGCAGTAGAGAAGCTAAAACCTCGTACGAAATGATTAAAATAATTCAACTAACTATGCAGCGAAGCAAAACAGCTGACCACCTGCTTTCCCAGTTCGCCGCTGAGCGTGGAGCTGATATCCTGCTGCTGAGTGTACAATATAGGAACAAAACCTCACGCTTTTGGTTTTCTGACGATACGGATACTGCATCAATCTGGGTTTTTAACTCCAGAAATGTCCCTATTTCGAGCACTGGCACAGGCAACGGTTTTGTGTGGTTAAAGAGTAAAAATATCTTCTTTTTCTCTTGCTATTTAACTCCAAACCAGTCTATAGCAAACTACCGCCAGATGATAGACAGTCTAGAAGACGAGATCAGAAACACCACTGGCAGTATTATTCTCGCTGGCGATTTCAATGCCCGAGCAGTTAACTGGGGAATGCCACGAACAAATACGAGGGGCCAGTATCTACTGGAAATGGCAGCAAGAACTGGCCTTCAGATCCTCAACGTGGGGGATGTGTCCACCTTTCGCCGTCCAGGATATGGTGAGACGATTCCAGATGTTTCGCTTGCGTCAGAAAGTATTCTACAACACATATCCGACTGGCATGTTGTCGAAGAGTACACAGCAAGTGATCATATGGCAATTACCTTCAAGTTAAATCCCACTGAAAGAGCTGCCGTGGTGTCTCATCGTCCTTCCTCTTCACTGAGACGATGGAACATCAATCGCATCAACCGTGAATTATTCTCGAAACTTATCACAGGCAGAGCGATTAAAAATAACTGTAGTGTAGAAGAAGTCTGTTCCGATGTAATGGATAAGATCTCTACTGCATGCGACAAATCCATACTGAAGACACAATTTCGTCATGGAAAGAAGCCAGCTTACTGGTGGTCTCCTGAGATCGCTTCACTTCGGAAGAAATGCCTCAGCCTTCGCCGGGCAGCACAGCGCGCCCGTAATCGCCCTGAAGCGAACGAAAAATCGGTGGACCATAAAGCCGCAAAGCGGGAGCTCCGCCGGGCTATTAACCTGAGCAAAGTGCGGTGTTGGAGGGAACTCTGTGAAGATATCGATAACGACCCTTGGGGAATGGGATACAAGATAGTTACCCAGAAACTAGGTGCTCGCACTCCACCTGCTGTCATGGAGCCAAATGTCATGGCTAAGGTAGTTAACGATTTATTCCCAATACACCCGCCACGTCCTTCTAGGGTTTTTAGGGAACTAGGTAATATCGATCCTTTTCGAGAAGAGGAGCTGACCAGCGCTGTCCAGTCCCTGCACAATAAGAAATCCCCAGGCCCCGATGGCATTCCAGCCGAGGTCCTAAAGTTAGTCGTCGAACTAAATCCAACGCTTCTTTTGGATATGTTCAACAGGTGTCTACTCGACGGCGTCTTCTTTTCCTCGTGGAAAGAAGCACGACTTGTACTTATCCCTAAGAAAAATGGCATTCTAGGAGCTCCGTCATCTTATCGTCCCCTTTGCATGCTAAATACCACAGGCAAGGTCCTCGAAAAACTGCTGAAGTCCCGGATCAACCATGCCATTGTAGCTGCCGGCGACATATTGGCACACCAGCACGGCTTCAGGCCTGGCCACTCGACCATGGACGCTATCCAGGAAGTAGTTGACGCGGTACAAAAGGCAGAAAACCACAACCATTGGTCACGACGAGTAGTTCTACTGGTCACCCTAGACGTTCGCAATGCCTTCAACTCCGTCAGGTGGACA
Organism: Crioceris asparagi; assembly: GCA_958507055.1. Taxonomy (NCBI): domain Eukaryota; kingdom Metazoa; phylum Arthropoda; class Insecta; order Coleoptera; family Chrysomelidae; genus Crioceris; species Crioceris asparagi. The sequence continues at coordinate 47,057,519 of OY293831.1, forward strand.
AATATGTTATCGGCACTTGAGCAATCATTCCGTGTACCCTTATACCTTATTCGAATGATCGACTCATACCTGAAGAACCGATTTCTACTCTACGACACGCTTGAAGGACAACAGAAAATTTCTGTCACTTCTGGAGCAGCTCAAGGTTCAATCCTTGGACCAGACCTATGGAACGCTTCGTATGACGGTCTGCTTAGATGTGAGATGCCTGACGAGACTTGCCTTGTTGGCTACGCAGACAACGTTGCTGCTCTCATTGCAGCTAGAGATACGGACCAAGCACAGCTTAAGCTGAACCAAGTCATGCGAAGGATTAACAGGTGGATGCATGATCACGGTTTGTCGCTGGCTCTCAGCAAGACAGAAATTGTTGTTCTTACAAAGAAACGTATAGAAACAATTATCCCAATGCATGTAGATAATTTTGAAATACAAACTAAACCTTCAGCCAAATACCTCGGGATGATGATCGACACTAAGATGATTTTCAGGGAACAGATTCAACACACCGCAGACAAAGCCGCCAGAGCCATAGGTTCCCTCAGTAGGCTGATGGCCAATGTTGGCGGCCCACGTCCTAGCAGGCGAAGGCTTCTCATCTCGTCTGTTAACTCAGTCCTCTTGTATGGAGCGGAGATTTGGGCACATGTCCTAAACAAGACATGCTACCGCAACCAGCTCCTACGAGTCCAACGACTGGGCGCTTTACGAGTTGCTTCTGCGTACCGCACCGTTTCCGAGCCAGCTATT
>OY293831.1:47060768-47063268 GCA_958507055.1 Crioceris asparagi
AAGGAACCCCAAATAACAAACCAAAAATGAGTAGTGAGTCTATTAACTTATTACCCCAGGCGGGCGTTGCCGACAGGCAAAATCCCGCCGCCGATTCCGATCGGGTGCAAGCCCCGGTGGTCGGCGCAGACCCCACGGATTCTGGGGGGGGCCAACCTCACTTAACATCGGCTGAAACAAAGAAGCTGCTGCTGCAACTAGAGACAACAGAAAGGGCGATTGAAAAGCAATCTACGCTTATCAAAGACCTTATGGTAGTCATGATAGCAGCACTAAAGAAACAGCCCAACGTTAATAACTCTATCAAGCAAGGGTTACCAAAGCTTGAAGAGTATTTCGACTGTTTGATTTACTCCACGAAGGAGGCTCTCAAAACTAAAAAGGAAATAACTGAAGGTGCTATTTTCTCACTGCAGCGAGAGATTGTTCAGAGGTCTCGTACGCACTCCGAGCCAAACAGCTCAAATTCGAAGAGGAAAGCGGCAAGTCCCCCGACATCACTTCAGAACGAGAAAAGAAAGAAAGAAGGTGAACATTCTTTGCAAAGTTCTGATTGGAAAAAAGTGCAAAGGAAGAAAAGCTCCAGAGGCAAGGAACCAAACGAACCCGTTAATCAGTTCCCTGATAAGGATCCTCGAAAAAAAAAACGGAAGGAAAAGTCTCGGCCAGAGGCAATTATTATTAGATCTTCGGATGGTAAGACATACGCTGAGGTGCTGAGCGATATTCGAAGCAAAGTTCGACCCGCGGACATGGGTGTAAATGTCAAATCTGTCAGGAAGACTCGGTCTGGCGAGGTTCTTGTTGAGCTTGGCCCTGGAACAAGAAACAAATCTGTTTTCGGGGATGCACTCCAAACTATTCTGGGTGAAAATGGAACAATCCGTTGCATCGAGCCAAAGTCATCCATCGAACTTAGAGACCTGGACGAACTCACCACAGAAGAGGAGGTAGCTGCTGCTGTCAATAACGCACTAATGAAGACTGTAGATTCAAAGATTTTCGTATCTAAACCAAACACCCGTGGGCAGAAAATGGCTATCCTTACACTTTCTGAAACAGATGCGAAACTATTGCTGTCAAAGTGTCACTTGAAGATAGGATGGGTTAGTTGTCGTATTCGCTCTAAAGTGGTGGTAAACAGGTGTTACAAATGCCTGGGATTTGGCCACGTGGCCAGAAAATGCGATGGTCCAGATCGAAGCAACGCTTGTTACAAATGTGGTAGCGTGGGACACAAGGCGAGTACCTGCAAATCTGAACCATCCTGCATTCTTTGTTCCAGCGTCAATACCGCTCCTAACGAATCCCAGCATGTTTCCGGATCTAGCCGATGCCGGTTCTATAGGGAGGCAGTAGAGAAGCTAAAACCTCGTACGAAATGATTAAAATAATTCAACTAAATATGCAGCGAAGCAAAACAGCTGACCACCTGCTTTCCCAGTTCGCCGCTGAGCGTGGAGCTGATATCCTGCTGCTGAGTGTACAATATAGGAACAAAACCTCACGCTTTTGGTTTTCTGACGATACGGATACTGCATCAATCTGGGTTTTTAACTCCAGAAATGTCCCTATTTCGAGCACTGGCACAGGCAACGGTTTTGTGTGGTTAAAGAGTAAAAATATCTTCTTTTTCTCTTGCTATTTAACTCCAAACCAGTCTATAGCAAACTACCGCCAGATGATAGACAGTCTAGAAGACGAGATCAGAAACACCACTGGCAGTATTATTCTCGCTGGCGATTTCAATGCCCGAGCAGTTAACTGGGGAATGCCACGAACAAATACGAGGGGCCAGTATCTACTGGAAATGGCAGCAAGAACTGGCCTTCAGATCCTCAACGTGGGGGATGTGTCCACCTTTCGCCGTCCAGGATATGGTGAGACGATTCCAGATGTTTCGCTTGCGTCAGAAAGTATTCTACAACACATATCCGACTGGCATGTTGTCGAAGAGTACACAGCAAGTGATCATATGGCAATTACCTTCAAGTTAAATCCCACTGAAAGAGCTGCCGTGGTGTCTCATCGTCCTTCCTCTTCACTGAGACGATGGAACATCAATCGCATCAACCGTGAATTATTCTCGAAACTTATCACAGGCAGAGCGATTAAAAATAACTGTAGTGTAGAAGAAGTCTGTTCCGATGTAATGGATAAGATCTCTACTGCATGCGACAAATCCATACTGAAGACACAATTTCGTCATGGAAAGAAGCCAGCTTACTGGTGGTCTCCTGAGATCGCTTCACTTCGGAAGAAATGCCTCAGCCTTCGCCGGGCAGCACAGCGCGCCCGTAATCGCCCTGAAGCGAACGAAAAATCGGTGGACCATAAAGCCGCAAAGCGGGAGCTCCGCCGGGCTATTAACCTGAGCAAAGTGCGGTGTTGGAGGGAACTCTGTGAAGATATCGATAACGACCCTTGGGGAATGGGATACAAGATAGTTACCCAGAAACTAGGTGCTCGCACTCCACCTGCTGTCATGGAGCCAAATGTC
>OY293831.1:47068268-47085768 GCA_958507055.1 Crioceris asparagi
TTATTATTATTATTATTATTATTATTATTATTATTATTATTATTATTATTATTATTATTATTATTATTATTATTATTATTATTATTATTATTATTATTATTATTATTATTATTATTATTATTATTATTATTATTATTATTATTATTATTATTATTATTATTATTATTATTATTATTATTATTATTATTATTATTATTATTATTATTATTATTATTATTATTATTATTATTATTATTATTATTATTATTATTATTATTATTATTATTATTATTATTATTATTATTATTATTATTATTATTATTATTATTATTATTATTATTATTATTATTATTATTATTATTATTATTATTATTATTATTATTATTATTATTATTATTATTATTATTATTATTATTATTATTATTATTATTATTATTATTATTATTATTATTATTATTATTATTATTATTATTATTATTATTATTATTATTATTATTATTATTATTATTATTATTATTATTATTATTATTATTATTATTATTATTATTATTATTATTATTATTATTATTATTATTATTATTATTATTATTATTATTATTATTATTATTATTATTATTATTATTATTATTATTATTATTATTATTATTATTATTATTATTATTATTATTATTATTATTATTATTATTATTATTATTATTATTATTATTATTATTATTATTATTATTATTATTATTATTATTATTATTATTATTATTATTATTATTATTATTATTATTATTATTATTATTATTATTATTATTATTATTATTATTATTATTATTATTATTATTATTATTATTATTATTATTATTATTATTATTATTATTATTATTATTATTATTATTATTATTATTATTATTATTATTATTATTATTATTATTATTATTATTATTATTATTATTATTATTATTATTATTATTATTATTATTATTATTATTATTATTATTATTATTATTATTATTATTATTATTATTATTATTATTATTATTATTATTATTATTATTATTATTATTATTATTATTATTATTATTATTATTATTATTATTATTATTATTATTATTATTATTATTATTATTATTATTATTATTATTATTATTATTATTATTATTATTATTATTATTATTATTATTATTATTATTATTATTATTATTATTATTATTATTATTATTATTATTATTATTATTATTATTATTATTATTATTATTATTATTATTATTATTATTATTATTATTATTATTATTATTATTATTATTATTATTATTATTATTATTATTATTATTATTATTATTATTATTATTATTATTATTATTATTATTATTATTATTATTATTATTATTATTATTATTATTATTATTATTATTATTATTATTATTATTATTATTATTATTATTATTATTATTATTATTATTATTATTATTATTATTATTATTATTATTATTATTATTATTATTATTATTATTATTATTATTATTATTATTATTATTATTATTATTATTATTATTATTATTATTATTATTATTATTATTATTATTATTATTATTATTATTATTATTATTATTATTATTATTATTATTATTATTATTATTATTATTATTATTATTATTATTATTATTATTATTATTATTATTATTATTATTATTATTATTATTATTCATATCTGGAGAACCGATCCTTATTATACGACACTCTCGAAGGACAGCGGAAAATTCCTGTCACTTCTGGTGCTGCTCAAGGTTCTGTCCTTGGGCCAGACCTTTGGAATATTTCCTACGACGGTCTGCTAAGATGCGACATGCCCGACGAGACCTGCCTTGTTGGTTACGCTGACGATGTCGCTGCTCTCATTGCAGCTAGAGACCTGGATCAAGCTCAGCTTAAACTGAATCAGGTGATGCGCAGAGTGAACAGGTGGATGCAAGATCACAGCTTGTCACTGGCACTTAGCAAAACCGAAATCGTTGTCCTCACGAAAAAGCACATAGAGACGATCGTACCGATGCATTTAGGGGAACTCCAGATAGAGACCAGACCCTCAGCTAGATACCTCGGAGTGATGATCGACAGTAAGATGAGCTTCAGAGAGCAGATTCGACGTACCGCTGAAAAAGCCGCCAGAGGAGTAGCTTCTCTCAGTGGTCTCATGGCCAACACTGGTGGTCCACGCTCAAGTAAACGAAGGCTTCTTATGTCGTCTGTAAACTCTGTTCTTCTTTACGGATCGGAGGTTTGGGCGCATGTTCTAAGTAAAGAGTGCTACCGGAACCAGCTTGCACGAGTGCAGCGCCTGGGTGCTCTACGTATTGCCTCGGCATACCGCACGGTTTCTGAGCCAGCTATACTGGTAATAGCAGGAATAGCCCCCATTCACCTACTAGCACGTGAACGACAGGCGATCTACCAGAGAAACCGCGAAAATGAGAGAGATACTCTCGCTGCAGAAGAGCGGGACCACACTTTCAATGACTGGCAGGCCAACTGGGATGCAGAGCCAAGAGGGCGATGGACCAAAAGGCTAATACCAAATATTAGACCGTGGGCTGAGAGAGAACATGGTGAGGTGGGATACTTCTTGACCCAACTCCTTTCTGGTCATGGGTATTTCCGCCACTACCTCCACAAGATCGGAAGGACTGAAAGCCCGGATTGCCTTTATTGCCCAGGTGTCGTCGATACCGTAGAGCACACCTTCTTCACCTGCAGTAGGTGGCATGACCGCCGAACCTCACTGGTGTCCATGATCGGACCTTGCAATCCGGATACTTTCGAGGATGTCATACTTCGTAATGGAAATACTTGGAACAGTGTAGTCAATTTCACTGAAACACTACTCAAAGCCAAAAAGGCTGACCTAGATCGGCCTTAACATGCCAAACTTTTCAAACGTCGAGCGAAAGGGCTAATGATCATCGGCCTAACCTTGATAATGTGTCAAACGGTCTCAGGTTAGTGCCATCGGAGAAGAGGGGGTTTTTAGCAGGTAGTCTATCAGATTTCGTGTTTTTCGAACTGACAGGAGTCCTGCACTACTGTACGAGCTGCTTTACCGTATAGCGTGCGTAAATGCATTTCCCTCCTCCACACAAAAAAAAAAAAAAAAAAAAAAAAAAAAATTATTATTATTATTATTATTATTATTATTATTATTATTATTATTATTATTATTATTATTATTATTATTATTATTATTATTATTATTATTATTATTATTCTTCTTTATCTGCAGTAAGTGGCACGAACGACGATCCTCACTAATGGCTGGGATCGGAACATTTGAACCGGATACTCTGGTGAAGGTTATGCTTCGTGACAGTGACTCCTGGAACCAGGTGATCCGTTTCACGGAAGCATTGCTTAAAGCCAAAAAGGCTGATCTTGATCGGCCCTAAACTTGGTAGATGACAAAGACGACGAACTCAAAGAGCCAACAACTTTGGCCTAACCTTGATAATGTGTCAAACGGTCTCAGGTTAGTGCCTTCGGAGAAGAGGGGGTTTTTAGCAGGTAGTCCGTCAGACCTCAAGTTCTTGAGCAGCCGGGAGCCCTGCACTACTGTACGAAATTCCTAATCGTACAGTGTGCGTAAATGCATTTCCCTCCTCAACACACAAAAAAAAAAAAAAAAAAAAAAAAAAAAAAAATTATTATTATTATTATTATTATTACTATTATTATTATTATTATTATTATTATTATTATTATTATTATTATTATTATTATTATCATTATTATTATCATTATTATTATTATTATTATTATTATTATTATTATTATCATTATTATTATTATTATTATTATTATTATCATTATTATTATCATTATTATTATCATTATTATTATCATTATTATTATCATTATTATTATCATTATTATTATCATTATTATTATCATTATTATTATCATTATTATTATCATTATTATTATCATTATTATTATTATTATTATTATTATTATTATTATTATTATTATTATTATTATTATTATTATTATTATTATTATCATTATTATTATCATTATTATTATCATTATTATTATCATTATTATTATCATTATTATTATCATTATTATTATCATTATTATTATCATTATTATTATCATTATTATTATCATTATTATTATCATTATTATTATCATTATTATTATCATTATTATTATTATTATTATTATTATTATTATTATTATTATTATTATTATTATTATTATTATTATTATTATTATTATTATTATTATTATTATTATTATTATTATTATTATTATTATTATTATTATTATTATTATTATTATTATTATTATTATTATTATTATTATTATTATTATTATTATTATTATTATTATTATTATTATTATTATTATTATTATTATTATTATTATTATTATTATTATTATTATTATTATTATTATTATTATTATTATTATTATTATTATTATTATTATTATTATTATTATTATTATTATTATTATTATTATTATTATTATTATTATTATTATTATTATTATTATTATTATTATTATTATTATTATTATTATTATTATTATTATTATTATTATTATTATTATTATTATTATTATTATTATTATTATTATTATTATTATTATTATTATTATTATTATTATTATTATTATTATTATTATTATTATTATTATTATTATTATTATTATTATTATTATTATTATTATTATTATTATTATTATTATTATTATTATTATTATTATTATTATTATTATTATTATTATTATTATTATTATTATTATTATTATTATTATTATTATTATTATTATTATTATTATTATTATTATTATTATTATTATTATTATTATTATTATTATTATTATTATTATTATTATTATTATTATTATTATTATTATTATTATTATTATTATTATTATTATTATTATTATTATTATTATTATTATTATTATTATTATTATTATTATTATTATTATTATTATTATTATTATTATTATTATTATTATTATTATTATTATTATTATTATTATTATTATTATTATTATTATTATTATTATTATTATTATTATTATTATTATTATTATTATTATTATTATTATTATTATTATTATTATTATTATTATTATTATTATTATTATTATTATTATTATTATTATTATTATTATTATTATTATTATTATTATTATTATTATTATTATTATTATTATTATTATTATTATTATTATTATTATTATTATTATTATTATTATTATTATTATTATTATTATTATTATTATTATTATTATTATTATTATTATTATTATTATTATTATTATTATTATTATTATTATTATTCCCGTGACGGGTTGCTGGTCCCGCATCGGGCGCCTCCCCGGGTGGTGGATAGGGGGATGCCTTCCAGATATGGATGGTACCGGAGAAATCAAATATCCGGGGTGAACCAAAACAGCTAGGGGAAGGAACCCCAAATAACAAACCAAAAATGAGTAGTGAGTCTATTAACTTATTACCCCAGGCGGGCGTTGCCGACAGGCAAAATCCCGCCGCCGATTCCGATCGGGTGCAAGCCCCGGTGGTCGGCGCAGACCCCACGGATTCTGGGGGGGGCCAACCTCACTTAACATCGGCTGAAACAAAGAAGCTGCTGCTGCAACTAGAGACAACAGAAAGGGCGATTGAAAAGCAATCTACGCTTATCAAAGACCTTATGGTAGTCATGATAGCAGCACTAAAGAAACAGCCCAACGTTAATAACTCTATCAAGCAAGGGTTACCAAAGCTTGAAGAGTATTTCGACTGTTTGATTTACTCCACGAAGGAGGCTCTCAAAACTAAAAAGGAAATAACTGAAGGTGCTATTTTCTCACTGCAGCGAGAGATTGTTCAGAGGTCTCGTACGCACTCCGAGCCAAACAGCTCAAATTCGAAGAGGAAAGCGGCAAGTCCCCCGACATCACTTCAGAACGAGAAAAGAAAGAAAGAAGGTGAACATTCTTTGCAAAGTTCTGATTGGAAAAAAGTGCAAAGGAAGAAAAGCTCCAGAGGCAAGGAACCAAACGAACCCGTTAATCAGTTCCCTGATAAGGATCCTCGAAAAAAAAAACGGAAGGAAAAGTCTCGGCCAGAGGCAATTATTATTAGATCTTCGGATGGTAAGACATACGCTGAGGTGCTGAGCGATATTCGAAGCAAAGTTCGACCCGCGGACATGGGTGTAAATGTCAAATCTGTCAGGAAGACTCGGTCTGGCGAGGTTCTTGTTGAGCTTGGCCCTGGAACAAGAAACAAATCTGTTTTCGGGGATGCACTCCAAACTATTCTGGGTGAAAATGGAACAGTCCGTTGCATCGAGCCAAAGTCATCCATCGAACTTAGAGACCTGGACGAACTCACCACAGAAGAGGAGGTAGCTGCTGCTGTCAATAACGCACTAATGAAGACTGTAGATTCAAAGATTTTCGTATCTAAACCAAACACCCGTGGGCAGAAAATGGCTATCCTTACACTTTCTGAAACAGATGCGAAACTATTGCTGTCAAAGTGTCACTTGAAGATAGGATGGGTTAGTTGTCGTATTCGCTCTAAAGTGGTGGTAAACAGGTGTTACAAATGCCTGGGATTTGGCCACGTGGCCAGAAAATGCGATGGTCCAGATCGAAGCAACGCTTGTTACAAATGTGGTAGCGTGGGACACAAGGCGAGTACCTGCAAATCTGAACCATCCTGCATTCTTTGTTCCAGCGTCAATACCGCTCCTAACGAATCCCAGCATGTTTCCGGATCTAGCCGATGCCGGTTCTATAGGGAGGCAGTAGAGAAGCTAAAACCTCGTACGAAATGATTAAAATAATTCAACTAAATATGCAGCGAAGCAAAACAGCTGACCACCTGCTTTCCCAGTTCGCCGCTGAGCGTGGAGCTGATATCCTGCTGCTGAGTGTACAATATAGGAACAAAACCTCACGCTTTTGGTTTTCTGACGATACGGATACTGCATCAATCTGGGTTTTTAACTCCAGAAATGTCCCTATTTCGAGCACTGGCACAGGCAACGGTTTTGTGTGGTTAAAGAGTAAAAATATCTTCTTTTTCTCTTGCTATTTAACTCCAAACCAGTCTATAGCAAACTACCGCCAGATGATAGACAGTCTAGAAGACGAGATCAGAAACACCACTGGCAGTATTATTCTCGCTGGCGATTTCAATGCCCGAGCAGTTAACTGGGGAATGCCACGAACAAATACGAGGGGCCAGTATCTACTGGAAATGGCAGCAAGAACTGGCCTTCAGATCCTCAACGTGGGGGATGTGTCCACCTTTCGCCGTCCAGGATATGGTGAGACGATTCCAGATGTTTCGCTTGCGTCAGAAAGTATTCTACAACACATATCCGACTGGCATGTTGTCGAAGAGTACACAGCAAGTGATCATATGGCAATTACCTTCAAGTTAAATCCCACTGAAAGAGCTGCCGTGGTGTCTCATCGTCCTTCCTCTTCACTGAGACGATGGAACATCAATCGCATCAACCGTGAATTATTCTCGAAACTTATCACAGGCAGAGCGATTAAAAATAACTGTAGTGTAGAAGAAGTCTGTTCCGATGTAATGGATAAGATCTCTACTGCATGCGACAAATCCATACTGAAGACACAATTTCGTCATGGAAAGAAGCCAGCTTACTGGTGGTCTCCTGAGATCGCTTCACTTCGGAAGAAATGCCTCAGCCTTCGCCGGGCAGCACAGCGCGCCCGTAATCGCCCTGAAGCGAACGAAAAATCGGTGGACCATAAAGCCGCAAAGCGGGAGCTCCGCCGGGCTATTAACCTGAGCAAAGTGCGGTGTTGGAGGGAACTCTGTGAAGATATCGATAACGACCCTTGGGGAATGGGATACAAGATAGTTACCCAGAAACTAGGTGCTACTCCACCTGTCATGGAGCCAAATGTCATGGCTAAGGTAGTTAACGATTTATTCCCAATACACCCGCCACGTCCTTCTAGGGTTTTTAGGGAACTAGGTAATATCGATCCTTTTCGAGAAGAGGAGCTGACCAGCGCTGTCCAGTCCCTGCACAATAAGAAATCCCCAGGCCCCGATGGCATTCCAGCCGAGGTCCTAAAGTTAGTCGTCGAACTAAATCCAACGCTTCTTTTGGATATGTTCAACAGGTGTCTACTCGACGGCGTCTTCTTTTCCTCGTGGAAAGAAGCACGACTTGTACTTATCCCTAAGAAAAATGGCATTCTAGGAGCTCCGTCATCTTATCGTCCCCTTTGCATGCTAAATACCACAGGCAAGGTCCTCGAAAAACTGCTGAAGTCCCGGATCAACCATGCCATTGTAGCTGCCGGCGACATATCGGCACACCAGCACGGCTTCAGGCCTGGCCACTCGACCATGGACGCTATCCAGGAAGTAGTTGACGCGGTACAAAAGGCAGAAAACCACAACCATTGGTCACGACGAGTAGTTCTACTGGTCACCCTAGACGTTCGCAATGCCTTCAACTCCGTCAGGTGGACAAATATGTTATCGGCACTTGAGCAATCATTCCGTGTACCCTTATACCTTATTCGAATGATCGACTCATACCTGAAGAACCGATTTCTACTCTACGACACGCTTGAAGGACAACAGAAAATTTCTGTCACTTCTGGAGCAGCTCAAGGTTCAATCCTTGGACCAGACCTATGGAACGCTTCGTATGACGGTCTGCTTAGATGTGAGATGCCTGACGAGACTTGCCTTGTTGGCTACGCAGACGACGTTGCTGCTCTCATTGCAGCTAGAGATACGGACCAAGCACAGCTTAAGCTGAACCAAGTCATGCGAAGGATTAACAGGTGGATGCATGATCACGGTTTGTCGCTGGCTCTCAGCAAGACAGAAATTGTTGTTCTTACAAAGAAACGTATAGAAACAATTATCCCAATGCATGTAGATAATTTTGAAATACAAACTAAACCTTCAGCCAAATACCTCGGGATGATGATCGACACTAAGATGATTTTCAGGGAACAGATTCAACACACCGCAGACAAAGCCGCCAGAGCCATAGGTTCCCTCAGTAGGCTGATGGCCAATGTTGGCGGCCCACGTCCTAGCAGGCGAAGGCTTCTCATCTCGTCTGTTAACTCAGTCCTCTTGTATGGAGCGGAGATTTGGGCACATGTCCTAAACAAGACATGCTACCGCAACCAGCTCCTACGAGTCCAACGACTGGGCGCTTTACGAGTTGCTTCTGCGTACCGCACCGTTTCCGAGCCAGCTATTCTGGTAATAGCTGGAATAGTTCCTATTCACTTTCTGGCTCGTGAACGACAGGCCATCTATAGAAGAAAGCACGAAAATGACAGAGGGGCTACTGCCGCTGAAGAACGAGACCGCACCTTTACCTACTGGCAGGCCAGCTGGGAGGAGGAAACAAGGGGGCGATGGACCTCAAGGTTAATACCAGAACTTAGACCTTGGGCTGAAAGAAAACACGGAGAGGTGGGATACTATTTGACCCAACTTCTTTCGGGTCATGGGTATTTTCGTTATTACCTCCACAAGATGGGAAAGACTGAGAGTGCTGAATGTCTCTATTGCCCGGGCGTCATCGATACCGCAGAGCATACCTTCTTTATCTGCAGTAAGTGGCACGAACGACGATCCTCACTAATGGCTGGGATCGGAACATTTGAACCGGATACTCTGGTGAAGGTTATGCTTCGTGACAGTGACTCCTGGAACCAGGTGATCCGTTTCACGGAAGCATTGCTTAAAGCCAAAAAGGCTGATCTTGATCGGCCCTAAACTTGGTAGATGACAAAGACGACGAACTCAAAGAGCCAACAACTTTGGCCTAACCTTGATAATGTGTCAAACGGTCTCAGGTTAGTGCCTTCGGAGAAGAGGGGGTTTTTAGCAGGTAGTCCGTCAGACCTCAAGTTCTTGAGCAGCCGGGAGCCCTGCACTACTGTACGAAATTCCTAATCGTACAGTGTGCGTAAATGCATTTCCCTCCTCAACACAAAAAAAAAAAAAAAAAAAAAAAAAAAAAAAAAAAAAAAAATAATTATTATTATTATTATTATTATTATTATTATTATTATTATTATTATTATTATTATTATTATTATTATTATTATTATTATTATTATTATTATTATTATTATTATTATTATTATTATTATTATTATTATTATTATTATTATTATTATTATTATTATTATTATTATTATTATTATTATTATTATTATTATTATTATTATTATTATTATTATTATTATTATTATTATTATTATTATTATTATTATTATTATTATTATTATTATTATTATTATTATTATTATTATTATTATTATTATTATTATTATTATTATTATTATTATTATTATTATTATTATTATTATTATTATTATTATTATTATTATTATTATTATTATTATTATTATTATTATTATTATTATTATTATTATTATTATTATTATTATTATTATTATTATTATTATTATTATTATTATTATTATTATTATTATTATTATTATTATTATTATTATTATTATTATTATTATTATTATTATTATTATTATTATTATTATTATTATTATTATTATTATTATTATTATTATTATTATTATTATTATTATTATTATTATTATTATTATTATTATTATTATTATTATTATTATTATTATTATTATTATTATTATTATTATTATTATTATTATTATTATTATTATTATTATTATTATTATTATTATTATTATTATTATTATTATTATTATTATTATTATTATTATTATTATTATTATTATTATTATTATTATTATTATTATTATTATTATTATTATTATTATTATTATTATTATTATTATTATTATTATTATTATTATTATTATTATTATTATTATTATTATTATTATTATTATTATTATTATTATTATTATTATTATTATTATTATTATTATTATTATTATTATTATTATTATTATTATTATTATTATTATTATTATTATTATTATTATTATTATTATTATTATTATTATTATTATTATTATTATTATTATTATTATTATTATTATTATTATTATTCATATCTGGAGAACCGATCCTTATTATACGACACTCTCGAAGGACAGCGGAAAATTCCTGTCACTTCTGGTGCTGCTCAAGGTTCTGTCCTTGGGCCAGACCTTTGGAATATTTCCTACGACGGTCTGCTAAGATGCGACATGCCCGACGAGACCTGCCTTGTTGGTTACGCTGACGATGTCGCTGCTCTCATTGCAGCTAGAGACCTGGATCAAGCTCAGCTTAAACTGAATCAGGTGATGCGCAGAGTGAACAGGTGGATGCAAGATCACAGCTTGTCACTGGCACTTAGCAAAACCGAAATCGTTGTCCTCACGAAAAAGCACATAGAGACGATCGTACCGATGCATTTAGGGGAACTCCAGATAGAGACCAGACCCTCAGCTAGATACCTCGGAGTGATGATCGACAGTAAGATGAGCTTCAGAGAGCAGATTCGACGTACCGCTGAAAAAGCCGCCAGAGGAGTAGCTTCTCTCAGTGGTCTCATGGCCAACACTGGTGGTCCACGCTCAAGTAAACGAAGGCTTCTTATGTCGTCTGTAAACTCTGTTCTTCTTTACGGATCGGAGGTTTGGGCGCATGTTCTAAGTAAAGAGTGCTACCGGAACCAGCTTGCACGAGTGCAGCGCCTGGGTGCTCTACGTATTGCCTCGGCATACCGCACGGTTTCTGAGCCAGCTATACTGGTAATAGCAGGAATAGCCCCCATTCACCTACTAGCACGTGAACGACAGGCGATCTACCAGAGAAACCGCGAAAATGAGAGAGATACTCTCGCTGCAGAAGAGCGGGACCACACTTTCAATGACTGGCAGGCCAACTGGGATGCAGAGCCAAGAGGGCGATGGACCAAAAGGCTAATACCAAATATTAGACCGTGGGCTGAGAGAGAACATGGTGAGGTGGGATACTTCTTGACCCAACTCCTTTCTGGTCATGGGTATTTCCGCCACTACCTCCACAAGATCGGAAGGACTGAAAGCCCGGATTGCCTTTATTGCCCAGGTGTCGTCGATACCGTAGAGCACACCTTCTTCACCTGCAGTAGGTGGCATGACCGCCGAACCTCACTGGTGTCCATGATCGGACCTTGCAATCCGGATACTTTCGAGGATGTCATACTTCGTAATGGAAATACTTGGAACAGTGTAGTCAATTTCACTGAAACACTACTCAAAGCCAAAAAGGCTGACCTAGATCGGCCTTAACATGCCAAACTTTTCAAACGTCGAGCGAAAGGGCTAATGATCATCGGCCTAACCTTGATAATGTGTCAAACGGTCTCAGGTTAGTGCCATCGGAGAAGAGGGGGTTTTTAGCAGGTAGTCTATCAGATTTCGTGTTTTTCGAACTGACAGGAGTCCTGCACTACTGTACGAGCTGCTTTACCGTATAGCGTGCGTAAATGCATTTCCCTCCTCCACACAAAAAAAAAAAAAAAAAAAATTATTATTATTATTATTATTATTATTATTATTATTATTATTATTATTATTATTATTATTATTATTATTATTATTATTATTATTATTATTATTATTATTATTATTATTATTATTATTATTCTTCTTTATCTGCAGTAAGTGGCACGAACGACGATCCTCACTAATGGCTGGGATCGGAACATTTGAACCGGATACTCTGGTGAAGGTTATGCTTCGTGACAGTGACTCCTGGAACCAGGTGATCCGTTTCACGGAAGCATTGCTTAAAGCCAAAAAGGATGATCTTGATCGGCCCTAAACTTGGTAGATGACAAAGACGACGAACTCAAAGAGCCAACAACTTTGGCCTAACCTTGATAATGTGTCAAACGGTCTCAGGTTAGTGCCTTCGGAGAAGAGGGGGTTTTTAGCAGGTAGTCCGTCAGACCTCAAGTTCTTGAGCAGCCGGGAGCCCTGCACTACTGTACGAAATTCCTAATCGTACAGTGTGCGTAAATGCATTTCCCTCCTCAACACACACAAAAAAAAAAAAAAAAAAAAAAAAAAAAAAAATATTATTATTATTATTATTATTACTATTATTATTATTATTATTATTATTATTATTATTATTATTATTATTATTATTATTATTATTATCATTATTATTATCATTATTATTATTATTATTATTATTATTATTATTATCATTATTATTATTATTATTATTATTATTATTATCATTATTATTATCATTATTATTATCATTATTATTATCATTATTATTATCATTATTATTATCATTATTATTATCATTATTATTATCATTATTATTATCATTATTATTATCATTATTATTATCATTATTATTATCATTATTATTATCATTATTATTATCATTATTATTATCATTATTATTATCATTATTATTATCATTATTATTATCATTATTATTATCATTATTATTATCATTATTATTATCATTATTATTATTATTATTATTATTATTATTATTATTATTATTATTATTATTATTATTATTATTATTATTATTATTATTATTATTATTATTATTATTATTATTATTATTATTATTATTATTATTATTATTATTATTATTATTATTATTATTATTATTATTATTATTATTATTATTATTATTATTATTATTATTATTATTATTATTATTATTATTATTATTATTATTATTATTATTATTATTATTATTATTATTATTATTATTATTATTATTATTATTATTATTATTATTATTATTATTATTATTATTATTATTATTATTATTATTATTATTATTATTATTATTATTATTATTATTATTATTATTATTATTATTATTATTATTATTATTATTATTATTATTATTATTATTATTATTATTATTATTATTATTATTATTATTATTATTATTATTATTATTATTATTATTATTATTATTATTATTATTATTATTATTATTATTATTATTATTATTATTATTATTATTATTATTATTATTATTATTATTATTATTATTATTATTATTATTATTATTATTATTATTATTATTATTATTATTATTATTATTATTATTATTATTATTATTATTATTATTATTATTATTATTATTATTATTATTATTATTATTATTATTATTATTATTATTATTATTATTATTATTATTATTATTATTATTATTATTATTATTATTATTATTATTATTATTATTATTATTATTATTATTATTATTATTATTATTATTATTATTATTATTATTATTATTATTATTATTATTATTATTATTATTATTATTATTATTATTATTATTATTATTATTATTATTATTATTATTATTATTATTATTATTATTATTATTATTATTATTATTATTATTATTATTATTATTATTATTATTATTATTATTATTATTATTATTATTATTATTATTATTATTATTATTATTATTATTATTATTATTATTATTATTATTATTATTATTATTATTATTATTATTATTATTATTATTATTATTATTATTATTATTATTATTATTATTATTATTATTATTATTATTATTATTATTATTATTATTATTATTATTATTATTATTATTATTATTATTATTATTATTATTATTATTATTATTATTATTATTATTATTATTATTATTATTATTATTATTATTATTATTATTATTATTATTATTATTATTATTATTATTATTATTATTATTATTATTATTATTATTATTATTATTATTATTATTATTATTATTATTATTATTATTATTATTATTATTATTATTATTATTATTATTATTATTATTATTATTATTATTATTATTATTATTATTATTATTATTATTATTATTATTATTATTATTATTATTATTATTATTATTATTATTATTATTATTATTATTATTATTATTATTATTATTATTATTATTATTATTATTATTATTATTATTATTATTATTATTATTATTATTATTATTATTATTATTATTATTATTATTATTATTATTATTATTATTATTATTATTATTATTATTATTATTATTATTATTATTATTATTATTATTATTATTATTATTATTATTATTATTATTATTATTATTATTATTATTATTATTATTATTATTATTATTATTATTATTATTATTATTATTATTATTATTATTATTATTATTATTATTATTATTATTATTATTATTATTATTATTATTATTATTATTATTATTATTATTATTATTATTATTATTATTATTATTATTATTATTATTATTATTATTATTATTATTATTATTATTATTATTATTATTATTATTATTATTATTATTATTATTATTATTATTATTATTATTATTATTATTATTATTATTATTATTATTATTATTATTATTATTATTATTATTATTATTATTATTATTATTATTATTATTATTATTATTATTATTATTATTATTATTATTATTATTATTATTATTATTATTATTATTATTATTATTATTATTATTATTATTATTATTATTATTATTATTATTATTATTATTATTATTATTATTATTATTATTATTATTATTATTATTATTATTATTATTATTATTATTATTATTATTATTATTATTATTATTATTATTATTATTATTATTATTATTATTATTATTATTATTATTATTATTATTATTATTATTATTATTATTATTATTATTATTATTATTATTATTATTATTATTATTATTATTATTATTATTATTATTATTATTATTATTATTATTATTATTATTATTATTATTATTATTATTATTATTATTATTATTATTATTATTATTATTATTATTATTATTATTATTATTATTATTATTATTATTATTATTATTATTATTCATATCTGGAGAACCGATCCTTATTATACGACACTCTCGAAGGACAGCGGAAAATTCCTGTCACTTCTGGTGCTGCTCAAGGTTCTGTCCTTGGGCCAGACCTTTGGAATATTTCCTACGACGGTCTGCTAAGATGCGACATGCCCGACGAGACCTGCCTTGTTGGTTACGCTGACGATGTCGCTGCTCTCATTGCAGCTAGAGACCTGGATCAAGCTCAGCTTAAACTGAATCAGGTGATGCGCAGAGTGAACAGGTGGATGCAAGATCACAGCTTGTCACTGGCACTTAGCAAAACCGAAATCGTTGTCCTCACGAAAAAGCACATAGAGACGATCGTACCGATGCATTTAGGGGAACTCCAGATAGAGACCAGACCCTCAGCTAGATACCTCGGAGTGATGATCGACAGTAAGATGAGCTTCAGAGAGCAGATTCGACGTACCGCTGAAAAAGCCGCCAGAGGAGTAGCTTCTCTCAGTGGTCTCATGGCCAACACTGGTGGTCCACGCTCAAGTAAACGAAGGCTTCTTATGTCGTCTGTAAACTCTGTTCTTCTTTACGGATCGGAGGTTTGGGCGCATGTTCTAAGTAAAGAGTGCTACCGGAACCAGCTTGCACGAGTGCAGCGCCTGGGTGCTCTACGTATTGCCTCGGCATACCGCACGGTTTCTGAGCCAGCTATACTGGTAATAGCAGGAATAGCCCCCATTCACCTACTAGCACGTGAACGACAGGCGATCTACCAGAGAAACCGCGAAAATGAGAGAGATACTCTCGCTGCAGAAGAGCGGGACCACACTTTCAATGACTGGCAGGCCAACTGGGATGCAGAGCCAAGAGGGCGATGGACCAAAAGGCTAATACCAAATATTAGACCGTGGGCTGAGAGAGAACATGGTGAGGTGGGATACTTCTTGACCCAACTCCTTTCTGGTCATGGGTATTTCCGCCACTACCTCCACAAGATCGGAAGGACTGAAAGCCCGGATTGCCTTTATTGCCCAGGTGTCGTCGATACCGTAGAGCACACCTTCTTCACCTGCAGTAGGTGGCATGACCGCCGAACCTCACTGGTGTCCATGATCGGACCTTGCAATCCGGATACTTTCGAGGATGTCATACTTCGTAATGGAAATACTTGGAACAGTGTAGTCAATTTCACTGAAACACTAGCCAAAAAGGCTGACCTAGATCGGCCTTAACATGCCAAACTTTTCAAACGTCGAGCGAAAGGGCTAATGATCATCGGCCTAACCTTGATAATGTGTCAAACGGTCTCAGGTTAGTGCCATCGGAGAAGAGGGGGTTTTTAGCAGGTAGTCTATCAGATTTCGTGTTTTTCGAACTGACAGGAGTCCTGCACTACTGTACGAGCTGCTTTACCGTATAGCGTGCGTAAATGCATTTCCCTCCTCCACACAAAAAAAAAAAAAAAAAAAAAAAAAATTATTATTATTATTATTATTATTATTATTATTATTATTATTATTATTATTATTATTATTATTATTATTATTATTATTATTATTATTATTATTATTATTCTTCTTTATCTGCAGTAAGTGGCACGAACGACGATCCTCACTAATGGCTGGGATCGGAACATTTGAACCGGATACT
>OY293831.1:47088268-47098268 GCA_958507055.1 Crioceris asparagi
TCTACGCTTATCAAAGACCTTATGGTAGTCATGATAGCAGCACTAAAGAAACAGCCCAACGTTAATAACTCTATCAAGCAAGGGTTACCAAAGCTTGAAGAGTATTTCGACTGTTTGATTTACTCCACGAAGGAGGCTCTCAAAACTAAAAAGGAAATAACTGAAGGTGCTATTTTCTCACTGCAGCGAGAGATTGTTCAGAGGTCTCGTACGCACTCCGAGCCAAACAGCTCAAATTCGAAGAGGAAAGCGGCAAGTCCCCCGACATCACTTCAGAACGAGAAAAGAAAGAAAGAAGGTGAACATTCTTTGCAAAGTTCTGATTGGAAAAAAGTGCAAAGGAAGAAAAGCTCCAGAGGCAAGGAACCAAACGAACCCGTTAATCAGTTCCCTGATAAGGATCCTCGAAAAAAAAAACGGAAGGAAAAGTCTCGGCCAGAGGCAATTATTATTAGATCTTCGGATGGTAAGACATACGCTGAGGTGCTGAGCGATATTCGAAGCAAAGTTCGACCCGCGGACATGGGTGTAAATGTCAAATCTGTCAGGAAGACTCGGTCTGGCGAGGTTCTTGTTGAGCTTGGCCCTGGAACAAGAAACAAATCTGTTTTCGGGGATGCACTCCAAACTATTCTGGGTGAAAATGGAACAATCCGTTGCATCGAGCCAAAGTCATCCATCGAACTTAGAGACCTGGACGAACTCACCACAGAAGAGGAGGTAGCTGCTGCTGTCAATAACGCACTAATGAAGACTGTAGATTCAAAGATTTTCGTATCTAAACCAAACACCCGTGGGCAGAAAATGGCTATCCTTACACTTTCTGAAACAGATGCGAAACTATTGCTGTCAAAGTGTCACTTGAAGATAGGATGGGTTAGTTGTCGTATTCGCTCTAAAGTGGTGGTAAACAGGTGTTACAAATGCCTGGGATTTGGCCACGTGGCCAGAAAATGCGATGGTCCAGATCGAAGCAACGCTTGTTACAAATGTGGTAGCGTGGGACACAAGGCGAGTACCTGCAAATCTGAACCATCCTGCATTCTTTGTTCCAGCGTCAATACCGCTCCTAACGAATCCCAGCATGTTTCCGGATCTAGCCGATGCCGGTTCTATAGGGAGGCAGTAGAGAAGCTAAAACCTCGTACGAAATGATTAAAATAATTCAACTAACTATGCAGCGAAGCAAAACAGCTGACCACCTGCTTTCCCAGTTCGCCGCTGAGCGTGGAGCTGATATCCTGCTGCTGAGTGTACAATATAGGAACAAAACCTCACGCTTTTGGTTTTCTGACGATACGGATACTGCATCAATCTGGGTTTTTAACTCCAGAAATGTCCCTATTTCGAGCACTGGCACAGGCAACGGTTTTGTGTGGTTAAAGAGTAAAAATATCTTCTTTTTCTCTTGCTATTTAACTCCAAACCAGTCTATAGCAAACTACCGCCAGATGATAGACAGTCTAGAAGACGAGATCAGAAACACCACTGGCAGTATTATTCTCGCTGGCGATTTCAATGCCCGAGCAGTTAACTGGGGAATGCCACGAACAAATACGAGGGGCCAGTATCTACTGGAAATGGCAGCAAGAACTGGCCTTCAGATCCTCAACGTGGGGGATGTGTCCACCTTTCGCCGTCCAGGATATGGTGAGACGATTCCAGATGTTTCGCTTGCGTCAGAAAGTATTCTACAACACATATCCGACTGGCATGTTGTCGAAGAGTACACAGCAAGTGATCATATGGCAATTACCTTCAAGTTAAATCCCACTGAAAGAGCTGCCGTGGTGTCTCATCGTCCTTCCTCTTCACTGAGACGATGGAACATCAATCGCATCAACCGTGAATTATTCTCGAAACTTATCACAGGCAGAGCGATTAAAAATAACTGTAGTGTAGAAGAAGTCTGTTCCGATGTAATGGATAAGATCTCTACTGCATGCGACAAATCCATACTGAAGACACAATTTCGTCATGGAAAGAAGCCAGCTTACTGGTGGTCTCCTGAGATCGCTTCACTTCGGAAGAAATGCCTCAGCCTTCGCCGGGCAGCACAGCGCGCCCGTAATCGCCCTGAAGCGAACGAAAAATCGGTGGACCATAAAGCCGCAAAGCGGGAGCTCCGCCGGGCTATTAACCTGAGCAAAGTGCGGTGTTGGAGGGAACTCTGTGAAGATATCGATAACGACCCTTGGGGAATGGGATACAAGATAGTTACCCAGAAACTAGGTGCTCGCACTCCACCTGCTGTCATGGAGCCAAATGTCATGGCTAAGGTAGTTAACGATTTATTCCCAATACACCCGCCACGTCCTTCTAGGGTTTTTAGGGAACTAGGTAATATCGATCCTTTTCGAGAAGAGGAGCTGACCAGCGCTGTCCAGTCCCTGCACAATAAGAAATCCCCAGGCCCCGATGGCATTCCAGCCGAGGTCCTAAAGTTAGTCGTCGAACTAAATCCAACGCTTCTTTTGGATATGTTCAACAGGTGTCTACTCGACGGCGTCTTCTTTTCCTCGTGGAAAGAAGCACGACTTGTACTTATCCCTAAGAAAAATGGCATTCTAGGAGCTCCGTCATCTTATCGTCCCCTTTGCATGCTAAATACCACAGGCAAGGTCCTCGAAAAACTGCTGAAGTCCCGGATCAACCATGCCATTGTAGCTGCCGGCGACATATCGGCACACCAGCACGGCTTCAGGCCTGGCCACTCGACCATGGACGCTATCCAGGAAGTAGTTGACGCGGTACAAAAGGCAGAAAACCACAACCATTGGTCACGACGAGTAGTTCTACTGGTCACCCTAGACGTTCGCAATGCCTTCAACTCCGTCAGGTGGACAAATATGTTATCGGCACTTGAGCAATCATTCCGTGTACCCTTATACCTTATTCGAATGATCGACTCATACCTGAAGAACCGATTTCTACTCTACGACACGCTTGAAGGACAACAGAAAATTTCTGTCACTTCTGGAGCAGCTCAAGGTTCAATCCTTGGACCAGACCTATGGAACGCTTCGTATGACGGTCTGCTTAGATGTGAGATGCCTGACGAGACTTGCCTTGTTGGCTACGCAGACAACGTTGCTGCTCTCATTGCAGCTAGAGATACGGACCAAGCACAGCTTAAGCTGAACCAAGTCATGCGAAGGATTAACAGGTGGATGCATGATCACGGTTTGTCGCTGGCTCTCAGCAAGACAGAAATTGTTGTTCTTACAAAGAAACGTATAGAAACAATTATCCCAATGCATGTAGATAATTTTGAAATACAAACTAAACCTTCAGCCAAATACCTCGGGATGATGATCGACACTAAGATGATTTTCAGGGAACAGATTCAACACACCGCAGACAAAGCCGCCAGAGCCATAGGTTCCCTCAGTAGGCTGATGGCCAATGTTGGCGGCCCACGTCCTAGCAGGCGAAGGCTTCTCATCTCGTCTGTTAACTCAGTCCTCTTGTATGGAGCGGAGATTTGGGCACATGTCCTAAACAAGACATGCTACCGCAACCAGCTCCTACGAGTCCAACGACTGGGCGCTTTACGAGTTGCTTCTGCGTACCGCACCGTTTCCGAGCCAGCTATTCTGGTAATAGCTGGAATAGTTCCTATTCACTTTCTGGCTCGTGAACGACAGGCCATCTATAGAAGAAAGCACGAAAATGACAGAGGGGCTACTGCCGCTGAAGAACGAGACCGCACCTTTACCTACTGGCAGGCCAGCTGGGAGGAGGAAACAAGGGGGCGATGGACCTCAAGGTTAATACCAGAACTTAGACCTTGGGCTGAAAGAAAACACGGAGAGGTGGGATACTATTTGACCCAACTTCTTTCGGGTCATGGGTATTTTCGTTATTACCTCCACAAGATGGGAAAGACTGAGAGTGCTGAATGTCTCTATTGCCCGGGCGTCATCGATACCGCAGAGCATACCTTCTTTATCTGCAGTAAGTGGCACGAACGACGATCCTCACTAATGGCTGGGATCGGAACATTTGAACCGGATACTCTGGTGAAGGTTATGCTTCGTGACAGTGACTCCTGGAACCAGGTGATCCGTTTCACGGAAGCATTGCTTAAAGCCAAAAAGGCTGATCTTGATCGGCCCTAAACTTGGTAGATGACAAAGACGACGAACTCAAAGAGCCAACAACTTTGGCCTAACCTTGATAATGTGTCAAACGGTCTCAGGTTAGTGCCTTCGGAGAAGAGGGGGTTTTTAGCAGGTAGTCCGTCAGACCTCAAGTTCTTGAGCAGCCGGGAGCCCTGCACTACTGTACGAAATTCCTAATCGTACAGTGTGCGTAAATGCATTTCCCTCCTCAACACACAAAAAAAAAAAAAAAAAAAAAAAAAAAAAAAAAAATTATTATTATTATTATTACTATTATTATTATTATTATTATTATTATTATTATTATTATTATTATTATTATTATTATTATTATTATTATCATTATTATTATCATTATTATTATTATTATTATTATTATTATTACTATCATTATTATTATTATTATTATTATTATTATCATTATTATTATCATTATTATTATCATTATTATTATCATTATTATTATCATTATTATTATCATTATTATTATCATTATTATTATCATTATTATTATCATTATTATTATCATTATTATTATCATTATTATTATCATTATTATTATCATTATTATTATCATTATTATTATTATTATTATTATTATTATTATTATTATTATTATTATTATTATTATTATTATTATTATTATTATTATTATCATTATTATTATCATTATTATTATCATTATTATTATCATTATTATTATCATTATTATTATCATTATTATTATCATTATTATTATCATTATTATTATCATTATTATTATCATTATTATTATCATTATTATTATCATTATTATTATTATTATTATTATTATTATTATTATTATTATTATTATTATTATTATTATTATTATTATTATTATTATTATTATTATTATTATTATTATTATTATTATTATTATTATTATTATTATTATTATTATTATTATTATTATTATTATTATTATTATTATTATTATTATTATTATTATTATTATTATTATTATTATTATTATTATTATTATTATTATTATTATTATTATTATTATTATTATTATTATTATTATTATTATTATTATTATTATTATTATTATTATTATTATTATTATTATTATTATTATTATTATTATTATTATTATTATTATTATTATTATTATTATTATTATTATTATTATTATTATTATTATTATTATTATTATTATTATTATTATTATTATTATTATTATTATTATTATTATTATTATTATTATTATTATTATTATTATTATTATTATTATTATTATTATTATTATTATTATTATTATTATTATTATTATTATTATTATTATTATTATTATTATTATTATTATTATTATTATTATTATTATTATTATTATTATTATTATTATTATTATTATTATTATTATTATTATTATTATTATTATTATTATTATTATTATTATTATTATTATTATTATTATTATTATTATTATTATTATTATTATTATTATTATTATTATTATTATTATTATTATTATTATTATTATTATTATTATTATTATTATTATTATTATTATTATTATTATTATTATTATTATTATTATTATTATTATTATTATTATTATTATTATTATTATTATTATTATTATTATTATTATTATTATTATTATTATTATTATTATTATTATTATTATTATTATTATTATTATTATTATTATTATTATTATTATTATTATTATTATTATTATTATTATTATTATTATTATTATTATTATTATTATTATTATTATTCCCGTGACGGGTTGCTGGTCCCGCATCGGGCGCCTCCCCGGGTGGTGGATAGGGGGATGCCTTCCAGATATGGATGGTACCGGAGAAATCAAATATCCGGGGTGAACCAAAACAGCTAGGGGAAGGAACCCCAAATAACAAACCAAAAATGAGTAGTGAGTCTATTAACTTATTACCCCAGGCGGGCGTTGCCGACAGGCAAAATCCCGCCGCCGATTCCGATCGGGTGCAAGCCCCGGTGGTCGGCGCAGACCCCACGGATTCTGGGGGGGGCCAACCTCACTTAACATCGGCTGAAACAAAGAAGCTGCTGCTGCAACTAGAGACAACAGAAAGGGCGATTGAAAAGCAATCTACGCTTATCAAAGACCTTATGGTAGTCATGATAGCAGCACTAAAGAAACAGCCCAACGTTAATAACTCTATCAAGCAAGGGTTACCAAAGCTTGAAGAGTATTTCGACTGTTTGATTTACTCCACGAAGGAGGCTCTCAAAACTAAAAAGGAAATAACTGAAGGTGCTATTTTCTCACTGCAGCGAGAGATTGTTCAGAGGTCTCGTACGCACTCCGAGCCAAACAGCTCAAATTCGAAGAGGAAAGCGGCAAGTCCCCCGACATCACTTCAGAACGAGAAAAGAAAGAAAGAAGGTGAACATTCTTTGCAAAGTTCTGATTGGAAAAAAGTGCAAAGGAAGAAAAGCTCCAGAGGCAAGGAACCAAACGAACCCGTTAATCAGTTCCCTGATAAGGATCCTCGAAAAAAAAAACGGAAGGAAAAGTCTCGGCCAGAGGCAATTATTATTAGATCTTCGGATGGTAAGACATACGCTGAGGTGCTGAGCGATATTCGAAGCAAAGTTCGACCCGCGGACATGGGTGTAAATGTCAAATCTGTCAGGAAGACTCGGTCTGGCGAGGTTCTTGTTGAGCTTGGCCCTGGAACAAGAAACAAATCTGTTTTCGGGGATGCACTCCAAACTATTCTGGGTGAAAATGGAACAATCCGTTGCATCGAGCCAAAGTCATCCATCGAACTTAGAGACCTGGACGAACTCACCACAGAAGAGGAGGTAGCTGCTGCTGTCAATAACGCACTAATGAAGACTGTAGATTCAAAGATTTTCGTATCTAAACCAAACACCCGTGGGCAGAAAATGGCTATCCTTACACTTTCTGAAACAGATGCGAAACTATTGCTGTCAAAGTGTCACTTGAAGATAGGATGGGTTAGTTGTCGTATTCGCTCTAAAGTGGTGGTAAACAGGTGTTACAAATGCCTGGGATTTGGCCACGTGGCCAGAAAATGCGATGGTCCAGATCGAAGCAACGCTTGTTACAAATGTGGTAGCGTGGGACACAAGGCGAGTACCTGCAAATCTGAACCATCCTGCATTCTTTGTTCCAGCGTCAATACCGCTCCTAACGAATCCCAGCATGTTTCCGGATCTAGCCGATGCCGGTTCTATAGGGAGGCAGTAGAGAAGCTAAAACCTCGTACGAAATGATTAAAATAATTCAACTAAATATGCAGCGAAGCAAAACAGCTGACCACCTGCTTTCCCAGTTCGCCGCTGAGCGTGGAGCTGATATCCTGCTGCTGAGTGTACAATATAGGAACAAAACCTCACGCTTTTGGTTTTCTGACGATACGGATACTGCATCAATCTGGGTTTTTAACTCCAGAAATGTCCCTATTTCGAGCACTGGCACAGGCAACGGTTTTGTGTGGTTAAAGAGTAAAAATATCTTCTTTTTCTCTTGCTATTTAACTCCAAACCAGTCTATAGCAAACTACCGCCAGATGATAGACAGTCTAGAAGACGAGATCAGAAACACCACTGGCAGTATTATTCTCGCTGGCGATTTCAATGCCCGAGCAGTTAACTGGGGAATGCCACGAACAAATACGAGGGGCCAGTATCTACTGGAAATGGCAGCAAGAACTGGCCTTCAGATCCTCAACGTGGGGGATGTGTCCACCTTTCGCCGTCCAGGATATGGTGAGACGATTCCAGATGTTTCGCTTGCGTCAGAAAGTATTCTACAACACATATCCGACTGGCATGTTGTCGAAGAGTACACAGCAAGTGATCATATGGCAATTACCTTCAAGTTAAATCCCACTGAAAGAGCTGCCGTGGTGTCTCATCGTCCTTCCTCTTCACTGAGACGATGGAACATCAATCGCATCAACCGTGAATTATTCTCGAAACTTATCACAGGCAGAGCGATTAAAAATAACTGTAGTGTAGAAGAAGTCTGTTCCGATGTAATGGATAAGATCTCTACTGCATGCGACAAATCCATACTGAAGACACAATTTCGTCATGGAAAGAAGCCAGCTTACTGGTGGTCTCCTGAGATCGCTTCACTTCGGAAGAAATGCCTCAGCCTTCGCCGGGCAGCACAGCGCGCCCGTAATCGCCCTGAAGCGAACGAAAAATCGGTGGACCATAAAGCCGCAAAGCGGGAGCTCCGCCGGGCTATTAACCTGAGCAAAGTGCGGTGTTGGAGGGAACTCTGTGAAGATATCGATAACGACCCTTGGGGAATGGGATACAAGATAGTTACCCAGAAACTAGGTGCTCGCACTCCACCTGCTGTCATGGAGCCAAATGTCATGGCTAAGGTAGTTAACGATTTATTCCCAATACACCCGCCACGTCCTTCTAGGGTTTTTAGGGAACTAGGTAATATCGATCCTTTTCGAGAAGAGGAGCTGACCAGCGCTGTCCAGTCCCTGCACAATAAGAAATCCCCAGGCCCCGATGGCATTCCAGCCGAGGTCCTAAAGTTAGTCGTCGAACTAAATCCAACGCTTCTTTTGGATATGTTCAACAGGTGTCTACTCGACGGCGTCTTCTTTTCCTCGTGGAAAGAAGCACGACTTGTACTTATCCCTAAGAAAAATGGCATTCTAGGAGCTCCGTCATCTTATCGTCCCCTTTGCATGCTAAATACCACAGGCAAGGTCCTCGAAAAACTGCTGAAGTCCCGGATCAACCATGCCATTGTAGCTGCCGGCGACATATCGGCACACCAGCACGGCTTCAGGCCTGGCCACTCGACCATGGACGCTATCCAGGAAGTAGTTGACGCGGTACAAAAGGCAGAAAACCACAACCATTGGTCACGACGAGTAGTTCTACTGGTCACCCTAGACGTTCGCAATGCCTTCAACTCCGTCAGGTGGACAAATATGTTATCGGCACTTGAGCAATCATTCCGTGTACCCTTATACCTTATTCGAATGATCGACTCATACCTGAAGAACCGATTTCTACTCTACGACACGCTTGAAGGACAACAGAAAATTTCTGTCACTTCTGGAGCAGCTCAAGGTTCAATCCTTGGACCAGACCTATGGAACGCTTCGTATGACGGTCTGCTTAGATGTGAGATGCCTGACGAGACTTGCCTTGTTGGCTACGCAGACAACGTTGCTGCTCTCATTGCAGCTAGAGATACGGACCAAGCACAGCTTAAGCTGAACCAAGTCATGCGAAGGATTAACAGGTGGATGCATGATCACGGTTTGTCGCTGGCTCTCAGCAAGACAGAAATTGTTGTTCTTACAAAGAAACGTATAGAAACAATTATCCCAATGCATGTAGATAATTTTGAAATACAAACTAAACCTTCAGCCAAATACCTCGGGATGATGATCGACACTAAGATGATTTTCAGGGAACAGATTCAACACACCGCAGACAAAGCCGCCAGAGCCATAGGTTCCCTCAGTAGGCTGATGGCCAATGTTGGCGGCCCACGTCCTAGCAGGCGAAGGCTTCTCATCTCGTCTGTTAACTCAGTCCTCTTGTATGGAGCGGAGATTTGGGCACATGTCCTAAACAAGACATGCTACCGCAACCAGCTCCTACGAGTCCAACGACTGGGCGCTTTACGAGTTGCTTCTGCGTACCGCACCGTTTCCGAGCCAGCTATTCTGGTAATAGATGGAATAGTTCCTATTCACTTTCTGGCTCGTGAACGACAGGCCATCTATAGAAGAAAGCACGAAAATGACAGAGGGGCTACTGCCGCTGAAGAACGAGACCGCACCTTTACCTACTGGCAGGCCAGCTGGGAGGAGGAAACAAGGGGGCGATGGACCTCAAGGTTAATA
>OY293831.1:47103268-47108268 GCA_958507055.1 Crioceris asparagi
GCCCCCATTCACCTACTAGCACGTGAACGACAGGCGATCTACCAGAGAAACCGCGAAAATGATGAGAGAGATACTCTCGCTGCAGAAGAGCGGGACCACACTTTCAATGACTGGCAGGCCAACTGGGATGCAGAGCCAAGAGGGCGATGGACCAAAAGGCTAATACCAAATATTAGACCGTGGGCTGAGAGAGAACATGGTGAGGTGGGATACTTCTTGACCCAACTCCTTTCTGGTCATGGGTATTTCCGCCACTACCTCCACAAGATCGGAAGGACTGAAAGCCCGGATTGCCTTTATTGCCCAGGTGTCGTCGATACCGTAGAGCACACCTTCTTCACCTGCAGTAGGTGGCATGACCGCCGAACCTCACTGGTGTCCATGATCGGACCTTGCAATCCGGATACTTTCGAGGATGTCATACTTCGTAATGGAAATACTTGGAACAGTGTAGTCAATTTCACTGAAACACTACTCAAAGCCAAAAAGGCTGACCTAGATCGGCCTTAACATGCCAAACTTTTCAAACGTCGAGCGAAAGGGCTAATGATCATCGGCCTAACCTTGATAATGTGTCAAACGGTCTCAGGTTAGTGCCATCGGAGAAGAGGGGGTTTTTAGCAGGTAGTCTATCAGATTTCGTGTTTTTCGAACTGACAGGAGTCCTGCACTACTGTACGAGCTGCTTTACCGTATAGCGTGCGTAAATGCATTTCCCTCCTCCACACAAAAAAAAAAAAAAAAAAAAATTATTATTATTATTATTATTATTATTATTATTATTATTATTATTATTATTATTATTATTATTATTATTATTATTATTATTATTATTATTATTATTATTATTATTATTATTATTATTATTCTTCTTTATCTGCAGTAAGTGGCACGAACGACGATCCTCACTAATGGCTGGGATCGGAACATTTGAACCGGATACTCTGGTGAAGGTTATGCTTCGTGACAGTGACTCCTGGAACCAGGTGATCCGTTTCACGGAAGCATTGCTTAAAGCCAAAAAGGCTGATCTTGATCGGCCCTAAACTTGGTAGATGACAAAGACGACGAACTCAAAGAGCCAACAACTTTGGCCTAACCTTGATAATGTGTCAAACGGTCTCAGGTTAGTGCCTTCGGAGAAGAGGGGGTTTTTAGCAGGTAGTCCGTCAGACCTCAAGTTCTTGAGCAGCCGGGAGCCCTGCACTACTGTACGAAATTCCTAATCGTACAGTGTGCGTAAATGCATTTCCCTCCTCAACACACAAAAAAAAAAAAAAAAAAAAAAAATTATTATTATTATTATTATTATTACTATTATTATTATTATTATTATTATTATTATTATTATTATTATTATTATTATTATTATTATTATTATTATTATCATTATTATTATCATTATTATTATTATTATTATTATTATTATTATTATTATTATTATTATTATTATTATTATTATTATTATTATTATTATTATTATTATTATTATTATTATTATTATTATTATTATTATTATTATTATTATTATTATTATTATTATTATTATTATTATTATTATTATTATTATTATTATTATTATTATTATTATTATTATTATTATTATTATTATTATTATTATTATTATTATTATTATTATTATTATTATTATTATTTATTATTATTATTATTATTATTATTATTATTATTATTATTATTATTATTATTATTATTATTATTATTATTATTATTATTATTATTATTATTATTATTATTATTATTATTATTATTATTATTATTATTATTATTATTATTATTATTATTATTATTATTATTATTATTATTATTATTATTATTATTATTATTATTATTATTATTATTATTATTATTATTATTATTATTATTATTATTATTATTATTATTATTATTATTATTATTATTATTATTATTATTATTATTATTATTATTATTATTATTATTATTATTATTATTATTATTATTATTATTATTATTATTATTATTATTATTATTATTATTATTATTATTATTATTATTATTATTATTATTATTATTATTATTATTATTATTATTATTATTATTATTATTATTATTATTATTATTATTATTATTATTATTATTATTATTATTATTATTATTATTATTATTATTATTATTATTATTATTATTATTATTATTATTATTATTATTATTATTATTATTATTATTATTATTATTATTATTATTATTATTATTATTATTATTATTATTATTATTATTATTATTATTATTATTATTATTATTATTATTATTATTATTATTATTATTATTATTATTATTATTATTATTATTATTATTATTATTATTATTATTATTATTATTATTATTATTATTATTATTATTATTATTATTATTATTATTATTATTATTATTATTATTATTATTATTATTATTATTATTATTATTATTATTATTATTATTATTATTATTATTATTATTATTATTATTATTATTATTATTATTATTATTATTATTATTATTATTATTATTATTATTATTATTATTATTATTATTATTATTATTATTATTATTATTATTATTATTATTATTATTATTATTATTATTATTATTATTATTATTATTATTATTATTATTATTATTATTATTATTATTATTATTATTATTATTATTATTATTATTATTATTATTATTATTATTATTATTATTATTATTATTATTATTATTATTATTATTATTATTATTATTATTATTATTATTATTATTATTATTATTATTATTATTATTATTATTATTATTATTATTATTATTATTATTATTATTATTATTATTATTATTATTATTATTATTATTATTATTATTATTATTATTATTATTATTATTATTATTATTATTATTATTATTATTATTATTATTATTATTATTATTATTATTATTATTATTATTATTATTATTATTATTATTATTATTATTATTATTATTATTATTATTATTATTATTATTATTATTATTATTATTATTATTATTATTATTATTATTATTATTATTATTATTATTATTATTATTATTATTATTATTATTATTATTATTATTATTATTATTATTATTATTATTATTATTATTATTATTATTATTATTATTATTATTATTATTATTATTATTATTATTATTATTATTATTATTATTATTATTATTATTATTATTATTATTATTATTATTATTATTATTATTATTATTATTATTATTATTATTATTATTATTATTATTATTATTATTATTATTATTATTATTATTATTATTATTATTATTATTATTATTATTATTATTATTATTATTATTATTATTATTATTATTATTATTATTATTATTATTATTATTATTATTATTATTATTATTATTATTATTATTATTATTATTATTATTATTATTATTATTATTATTATTATTATTATTATTATTATTATTATTATTATTATTATTATTATTATTCATATCTGGAGAACCGATCCTTATTATACGACACTCTCGAAGGACAGCGGAAAATTCCTGTCACTTCTGGTGCTGCTCAAGGTTCTGTCCTTGGGCCAGACCTTTGGAATATTTCCTACGACGGTCTGCTAAGATGCGACATGCCCGACGAGACCTGCCTTGTTGGTTACGCTGACGATGTCGCTGCTCTCATTGCAGCTAGAGACCTGGATCAAGCTCAGCTTAAACTGAATCAGGTGATGCGCAGAGTGAACAGGTGGATGCAAGATCACAGCTTGTCACTGGCACTTAGCAAAACCGAAATCGTTGTCCTCACGAAAAAGCACATAGAGACGATCGTACCGATGCATTTAGGGGAACTCCAGATAGAGACCAGACCCTCAGCTAGATACCTCGGAGTGATGATCGACAGTAAGATGAGCTTCAGAGAGCAGATTCGACGTACCGCTGAAAAAGCCGCCAGAGGAGTAGCTTCTCTCAGTGGTCTCATGGCCAACACTGGTGGTCCACGCTCAAGTAAACGAAGGCTTCTTATGTCGTCTGTAAA
Source organism: Crioceris asparagi (assembly GCA_958507055.1). Taxonomy (NCBI): domain Eukaryota; kingdom Metazoa; phylum Arthropoda; class Insecta; order Coleoptera; family Chrysomelidae; genus Crioceris; species Crioceris asparagi. The sequence goes on from OY293831.1 coordinate 47,107,299, forward strand.
CTCTGTTCTTCTTTACGGATCGGAGGTTTGGGCGCATGTTCTAAGTAAAGAGTGCTACCGGAACCAGCTTGCACGAGTGCAGCGCCTGGGTGCTCTACGTATTGCCTCGGCATACCGCACGGTTTCTGAGCCAGCTATACTGGTAATAGCAGGAATAGCCCCCATTCACCTACTAGCACGTGAACGACAGGCGATCTACCAGAGAAACCGCGAAAATGAGAGAGATACTCTCGCTGCAGAAGAGCGGGACCACACTTTCAATGACTGGCAGGCCAACTGGGATGCAGAGCCAAGAGGGCGATGGACCAAAAGGCTAATACCAAATATTAGACCGTGGGCTGAGAGAGAACATGGTGAGGTGGGATACTTCTTGACCCAACTCCTTTCTGGTCATGGGTATTTCCGCCACTACCTCCACAAGATCGGAAGGACTGAAAGCCCGGATTGCCTTTATTGCCCAGGTGTCGTCGATACCGTAGAGCACACCTTCTTCACCTGCAGTAGGTGGCATGACCGCCGAACCTCACTGGTGTCCATGATCGGACCTTGCAATCCGGATACTTTCGAGGATGTCATACTTCGTAATGGAAATACTTGGAACAGTGTAGTCAATTTCACTGAAACACTACTCAAAGCCAAAAAGGCTGACCTAGATCGGCCTTAACATGCCAAACTTTTCAAACGTCGAGCGAAAGGGCTAATGATCATCGGCCTAACCTTGATAATGTGTCAAACGGTCTCAGGTTAGTGCCATCGGAGAAGAGGGGGTTTTTAGCAGGTAGTCTATCAGATTTCGTGTTTTTCGAACTGACAGGAGTCCTGCACTACTGTACGAGCTGCTTTACCGTATAGCGTGCGTAAATGCATTTCCCTCCTCCACACAAAAAAAAAAAAAAAAAAAAAAAAAAATTATTATTATTATTATTATTATTATTATTATTATTATTATTATTATTATTATTATTATTAT
>OY293831.1:47110768-47148268 GCA_958507055.1 Crioceris asparagi
AATCTACGCTTATCAAAGACCTTATGGTAGTCATGATAGCAGCACTAAAGAAACAGCCCAACGTTAATAACTCTATCAAGCAAGGGTTACCAAAGCTTGAAGAGTATTTCGACTGTTTGATTTACTCCACGAAGGAGGCTCTCAAAACTAAAAAGGAAATAACTGAAGGTGCTATTTTCTCACTGCAGCGAGAGATTGTTCAGAGGTCTCGTACGCACTCCGAGCCAAACAGCTCAAATTCGAAGAGGAAAGCGGCAAGTCCCCCGACATCACTTCAGAACGAGAAAAGAAAGAAAGAAGGTGAACATTCTTTGCAAAGTTCTGATTGGAAAAAAGTGCAAAGGAAGAAAAGCTCCAGAGGCAAGGAACCAAACGAACCCGTTAATCAGTTCCCTGATAAGGATCCTCGAAAAAAAAAACGGAAGGAAAAGTCTCGGCCAGAGGCAATTATTATTAGATCTTCGGATGGTAAGACATACGCTGAGGTGCTGAGCGATATTCGAAGCAAAGTTCGACCCGCGGACATGGGTGTAAATGTCAAATCTGTCAGGAAGACTCGGTCTGGCGAGGTTCTTGTTGAGCTTGGCCCTGGAACAAGAAACAAATCTGTTTTCGGGGATGCACTCCAAACTATTCTGGGTGAAAATGGAACAGTCCGTTGCATCGAGCCAAAGTCATCCATCGAACTTAGAGACCTGGACGAACTCACCACAGAAGAGGAGGTAGCTGCTGCTGTCAATAACGCACTAATGAAGACTGTAGATTCAAAGATTTTCGTATCTAAACCAAACACCCGTGGGCAGAAAATGGCTATCCTTACACTTTCTGAAACAGATGCGAAACTATTGCTGTCAAAGTGTCACTTGAAGATAGGATGGGTTAGTTGTCGTATTCGCTCTAAAGTGGTGGTAAACAGGTGTTACAAATGCCTGGGATTTGGCCACGTGGCCAGAAAATGCGATGGTCCAGATCGAAGCAACGCTTGTTACAAATGTGGTAGCGTGGGACACAAGGCGAGTACCTGCAAATCTGAACCATCCTGCATTCTTTGTTCCAGCGTCAATACCGCTCCTAACGAATCCCAGCATGTTTCCGGATCTAGCCGATGCCGGTTCTATAGGGAGGCAGTAGAGAAGCTAAAACCTCGTACGAAATGATTAAAATAATTCAACTAAATATGCAGCGAAGCAAAACAGCTGACCACCTGCTTTCCCAGTTCGCCGCTGAGCGTGGAGCTGATATCCTGCTGCTGAGTGTACAATATAGGAACAAAACCTCACGCTTTTGGTTTTCTGACGATACGGATACTGCATCAATCTGGGTTTTTAACTCCAGAAATGTCCCTATTTCGAGCACTGGCACAGGCAACGGTTTTGTGTGGTTAAAGAGTAAAAATATCTTCTTTTTCTCTTGCTATTTAACTCCAAACCAGTCTATAGCAAACTACCGCCAGATGATAGACAGTCTAGAAGACGAGATCAGAAACACCACTGGCAGTATTATTCTCGCTGGCGATTTCAATGCCCGAGCAGTTAACTGGGGAATGCCACGAACAAATACGAGGGGCCAGTATCTACTGGAAATGGCAGCAAGAACTGGCCTTCAGATCCTCAACGTGGGGGATGTGTCCACCTTTCGCCGTCCAGGATATGGTGAGACGATTCCAGATGTTTCGCTTGCGTCAGAAAGTATTCTACAACACATATCCGACTGGCATGTTGTCGAAGAGTACACAGCAAGTGATCATATGGCAATTACCTTCAAGTTAAATCCCACTGAAAGAGCTGCCGTGGTGTCTCATCGTCCTTCCTCTTCACTGAGACGATGGAACATCAATCGCATCAACCGTGAATTATTCTCGAAACTTATCACAGGCAGAGCGATTAAAAATAACTGTAGTGTAGAAGAAGTCTGTTCCGATGTAATGGATAAGATCTCTACTGCATGCGACAAATCCATACTGAAGACACAATTTCGTCATGGAAAGAAGCCAGCTTACTGGTGGTCTCCTGAGATCGCTTCACTTCGGAAGAAATGCCTCAGCCTTCGCCGGGCAGCACAGCGCGCCCGTAATCGCCCTGAAGCGAACGAAAAATCGGTGGACCATAAAGCCGCAAAGCGGGAGCTCCGCCGGGCTATTAACCTGAGCAAAGTGCGGTGTTGGAGGGAACTCTGTGAAGATATCGATAACGACCCTTGGGGAATGGGATACAAGATAGTTACCCAGAAACTAGGTGCTCGCACTCCACCTGCTGTCATGGAGCCAAATGTCATGGCTAAGGTAGTTAACGATTTATTCCCAATACACCCGCCACGTCCTTCTAGGGTTTTTAGGGAACTAGGTAATATCGATCCTTTTCGAGAAGAGGAGCTGACCAGCGCTGTCCAGTCCCTGCACAATAAGAAATCCCCAGGCCCCGATGGCATTCCAGCCGAGGTCCTAAAGTTAGTCGTCGAACTAAATCCAACGCTTCTTTTGGATATGTTCAACAGGTGTCTACTCGACGGCGTCTTCTTTTCCTCGTGGAAAGAAGCACGACTTGTACTTATCCCTAAGAAAAATGGCATTCTAGGAGCTCCGTCATCTTATCGTCCCCTTTGCATGCTAAATACCACAGGCAAGGTCCTCGAAAAACTGCTGAAGTCCCGGATCAACCATGCCATTGTAGCTGCCGGCGACATATCGGCACACCAGCACGGCTTCAGGCCTGGCCACTCGACCATGGACGCTATCCAGGAAGTAGTTGACGCGGTACAAAAGGCAGAAAACCACAACCATTGGTCACGACGAGTAGTTCTACTGGTCACCCTAGACGTTCGCAATGCCTTCAACTCCGTCAGGTGGACAAATATGTTATCGGCACTTGAGCAATCATTCCGTGTACCCTTATACCTTATTCGAATGATCGACTCATACCTGAAGAACCGATTTCTACTCTACGACACGCTTGAAGGACAACAGAAAATTTCTGTCACTTCTGGAGCAGCTCAAGGTTCAATCCTTGGACCAGACCTATGGAACGCTTCGTATGACGGTCTGCTTAGATGTGAGATGCCTGACGAGACTTGCCTTGTTGGCTACGCAGACGACGTTGCTGCTCTCATTGCAGCTAGAGATACGGACCAAGCACAGCTTAAGCTGAACCAAGTCATGCGAAGGATTAACAGGTGGATGCATGATCACGGTTTGTCGCTGGCTCTCAGCAAGACAGAAATTGTTGTTCTTACAAAGAAACGTATAGAAACAATTATCCCAATGCATGTAGATAATTTTGAAATACAAACTAAACCTTCAGCCAAATACCTCGGGATGATGATCGACACTAAGATGATTTTCAGGGAACAGATTCAACACACCGCAGACAAAGCCGCCAGAGCCATAGGTTCCCTCAGTAGGCTGATGGCCAATGTTGGCGGCCCACGTCCTAGCAGGCGAAGGCTTCTCATCTCGTCTGTTAACTCAGTCCTCTTGTATGGAGCGGAGATTTGGGCACATGTCCTAAACAAGACATGCTACCGCAACCAGCTCCTACGAGTCCAACGACTGGGCGCTTTACGAGTTGCTTCTGCGTACCGCACCGTTTCCGAGCCAGCTATTCTGGTAATAGCTGGAATAGTTCCTATTCACTTTCTGGCTCGTGAACGACAGGCCATCTATAGAAGAAAGCACGAAAATGACAGAGGGGCTACTGCCGCTGAAGAACGAGACCGCACCTTTACCTACTGGCAGGCCAGCTGGGAGGAGGAAACAAGGGGGCGATGGACCTCAAGGTTAATACCAGAACTTAGACCTTGGGCTGAAAGAAAACACGGAGAGGTGGGATACTATTTGACCCAACTTCTTTCGGGTCATGGGTATTTTCGTTATTACCTCCACAAGATGGGAAAGACTGAGAGTGCTGAATGTCTCTATTGCCCGGGCGTCATCGATACCGCAGAGCATACCTTCTTTATCTGCAGTAAGTGGCACGAACGACGATCCTCACTAATGGCTGGGATCGGAACATTTGAACCGGATACTCTGGTGAAGGTTATGCTTCGTGACAGTGACTCCTGGAACCAGGTGATCCGTTTCACGGAAGCATTGCTTAAAGCCAAAAAGGCTGATCTTGATCGGCCCTAAACTTGGTAGATGACAAAGACGACGAACTCAAAGAGCCAACAACTTTGGCCTAACCTTGATAATGTGTCAAACGGTCTCAGGTTAGTGCCTTCGGAGAAGAGGGGGTTTTTAGCAGGTAGTCCGTCAGACCTCAAGTTCTTGAGCAGCCGGGAGCCCTGCACTACTGTACGAAATTCCTAATCGTACAGTGTGCGTAAATGCATTTCCCTCCTCAACACAAAAAAAAAAAAAAAAAAAAAAAAAAAAAAAAAAAAAAAAAAAAAAAAAAAATTATTATTATTATTATTATTATTATTATTATTATTATTATTATTATTATTATTATTATTATTATTATTATTATTATTATTATTATTATTATTATTATTATTATTATTATTATTATTATTATTATTATTATTATTATTATTATTATTATTATTATTATTATTATTATTATTATTATTATTATTATTATTATTATTATTATTATTATTATTATTATTATTATTATTATTATTATTATTATTATTATTATTATTATTATTATTATTATTATTATTATTATTATTATTATTATTATTATTATTATTATTATTATTATTATTATTATTATTATTATTATTATTATTATTATTATTATTATTATTATTATTATTATTATTATTATTATTATTATTATTATTATTATTATTATTATTATTATTATTATTATTATTATTATTATTATTATTATTATTATTATTATTATTATTATTATTATTATTATTATTATTATTATTATTATTATTATTATTATTATTATTATTATTATTATTATTATTATTATTATTATTATTATTATTATTATTATTATTATTATTATTATTATTATTATTATTATTATTATTATTATTATTATTATTATTATTATTATTATTATTATTATTATTATTATTATTATTATTATTATTATTATTATTATTATTATTATTATTATTATTATTATTATTATTATTATTATTATTATTATTATTATTATTATTATTATTATTATTATTATTATTATTATTATTATTATTATTATTATTATTATTATTATTATTATTATTATTATTATTATTATTATTATTATTATTATTATTATTATTATTATTATTATTATTATTATTATTATTATTATTATTATTATTATTATTATTATTATTATTATTATTATTATTATTATTATTATTATTATTATTCATATCTGGAGAACCGATCCTTATTATACGACACTCTCGAAGGACAGCGGAAAATTCCTGTCACTTCTGGTGCTGCTCAAGGTTCTGTCCTTGGGCCAGACCTTTGGAATATTTCCTACGACGGTCTGCTAAGATGCGACATGCCCGACGAGACCTGCCTTGTTGGTTACGCTGACGATGTCGCTGCTCTCATTGCAGCTAGAGACCTGGATCAAGCTCAGCTTAAACTGAATCAGGTGATGCGCAGAGTGAACAGGTGGATGCAAGATCACAGCTTGTCACTGGCACTTAGCAAAACCGAAATCGTTGTCCTCACGAAAAAGCACATAGAGACGATCGTACCGATGCATTTAGGGGAACTCCAGATAGAGACCAGACCCTCAGCTAGATACCTCGGAGTGATGATCGACAGTAAGATGAGCTTCAGAGAGCAGATTCGACGTACCGCTGAAAAAGCCGCCAGAGGAGTAGCTTCTCTCAGTGGTCTCATGGCCAACACTGGTGGTCCACGCTCAAGTAAACGAAGGCTTCTTATGTCGTCTGTAAACTCTGTTCTTCTTTACGGATCGGAGGTTTGGGCGCATGTTCTAAGTAAAGAGTGCTACCGGAACCAGCTTGCACGAGTGCAGCGCCTGGGTGCTCTACGTATTGCCTCGGCATACCGCACGGTTTCTGAGCCAGCTATACTGGTAATAGCAGGAATAGCCCCCATTCACCTACTAGCACGTGAACGACAGGCGATCTACCAGAGAAACCGCGAAAATGAGAGAGATACTCTCGCTGCAGAAGAGCGGGACCACACTTTCAATGACTGGCAGGCCAACTGGGATGCAGAGCCAAGAGGGCGATGGACCAAAAGGCTAATACCAAATATTAGACCGTGGGCTGAGAGAGAACATGGTGAGGTGGGATACTTCTTGACCCAACTCCTTTCTGGTCATGGGTATTTCCGCCACTACCTCCACAAGATCGGAAGGACTGAAAGCCCGGATTGCCTTTATTGCCCAGGTGTCGTCGATACCGTAGAGCACACCTTCTTCACCTGCAGTAGGTGGCATGACCGCCGAACCTCACTGGTGTCCATGATCGGACCTTGCAATCCGGATACTTTCGAGGATGTCATACTTCGTAATGGAAATACTTGGAACAGTGTAGTCAATTTCACTGAAACACTACTCAAAGCCAAAAAGGCTGACCTAGATCGGCCTTAACATGCCAAACTTTTCAAACGTCGAGCGAAAGGGCTAATGATCATCGGCCTAACCTTGATAATGTGTCAAACGGTCTCAGGTTAGTGCCATCGGAGAAGAGGGGGTTTTTAGCAGGTAGTCTATCAGATTTCGTGTTTTTCGAACTGACAGGAGTCCTGCACTACTGTACGAGCTGCTTTACCGTATAGCGTGCGTAAATGCATTTCCCTCCTCCACACAAAAAAAAAAAAAAAAAAAATTATTATTATTATTATTATTATTATTATTATTATTATTATTATTATTATTATTATTATTATTATTATTATTATTATTATTATTATTATTATTATTCTTCTTTATCTGCAGTAAGTGGCACGAACGACGATCCTCACTAATGGCTGGGATCGGAACATTTGAACCGGATACTCTGGTGAAGGTTATGCTTCGTGACAGTGACTCCTGGAACCAGGTGATCCGTTTCACGGAAGCATTGCTTAAAGCCAAAAAGGCTGATCTTGATCGGCCCTAAACTTGGTAGATGACAAAGACGACGAACTCAAAGAGCCAACAACTTTGGCCTAACCTTGATAATGTGTCAAACGGTCTCAGGTTAGTGCCTTCGGAGAAGAGGGGGTTTTTAGCAGGTAGTCCGTCAGACCTCAAGTTCTTGAGCAGCCGGGAGCCCTGCACTACTGTACGAAATTCCTAATCGTACAGTGTGCGTAAATGCATTTCCCTCCTCAACACACAAAAAAAAAAAAAAAAAAAAAAAAAAAAAAATTATTATTATTATTATTATTATTACTATTATTATTATTATTATTATTATTATTATTATTATTATTATTATTATTATTATTATTATTATTATTATCATTATTATTATCATTATTATTATTATTATTATTATTATTATTACTATCATTATTATTATTATTATTATTATTATTATCATTATTATTATCATTATTATTATCATTATTATTATCATTATTATTATCATTATTATTATCATTATTATTATCATTATTATTATCATTATTATTATCATTATTATTATCATTATTATTATCATTATTATTATCATTATTATTATCATTATTATTATTATTATTATTATTATTATTATTATTATTATTATTATTATTATTATTATTATTATTATTATTATTATTATCATTATTATTATCATTATTATTATCATTATTATTATCATTATTATTATCATTATTATTATCATTATTATTATCATTATTATTATCATTATTATTATCATTATTATTATCATTATTATTATCATTATTATTATCATTATTATTATCATTATTATTATTATTATTATTATTATTATTATTATTATTATTATTATTATTATTATTATTATTATTATTATTATTATTATTATTATTATTATTATTATTATTATTATTATTATTATTATTATTATTATTATTATTATTATTATTATTATTATTATTATTATTATTATTATTATTATTATTATTATTATTATTATTATTATTATTATTATTATTATTATTATTATTATTATTATTATTATTATTATTATTATTATTATTATTATTATTATTATTATTATTATTATTATTATTATTATTATTATTATTATTATTATTATTATTATTATTATTATTATTATTATTATTATTATTATTATTATTATTATTATTATTATTATTATTATTATTATTATTATTATTATTATTATTATTATTATTATTATTATTATTATTATTATTATTATTATTATTATTATTATTATTATTATTATTATTATTATTATTATTATTATTATTATTATTATTATTATTATTATTATTATTATTATTATTATTATTATTATTATTATTATTATTATTATTATTATTATTATTATTATTATTATTATTATTATTATTATTATTATTATTATTATTATTATTATTATTATTATTATTATTATTATTATTATTATTATTATTATTATTATTATTATTATTATTATTATTATTATTATTATTATTATTATTATTATTATTATTATTATTATTATTATTATTATTATTATTATTATTATTATTATTATTATTATTATTATTATTATTATTATTATTATTATTATTATTATTATTATTATTATTATTATTATTATTATTATTATTATTATTATTATTATTATTATTATTATTATTATTATTATTATTATTATTATTATTATTATTATTATTATTATTATTATTATTATTATTATTATTATTATTATTATTCCCGTGACGGGTTGCTGGTCCCGCATCGGGCGCCTCCCCGGGTGGTGGATAGGGGGATGCCTTCCAGATATGGATGGTACCGGAGAAATCAAATATCCGGGGTGAACCAAAACAGCTAGGGGAAGGAACCCCAAATAACAAACCAAAAATGAGTAGTGAGTCTATTAACTTATTACCCCAGGCGGGCGTTGCCGACAGGCAAAATCCCGCCGCCGATTCCGATCGGGTGCAAGCCCCGGTGGTCGGCGCAGACCCCACGGATTCTGGGGGGGGCCAACCTCACTTAACATCGGCTGAAACAAAGAAGCTGCTGCTGCAACTAGAGACAACAGAAAGGGCGATTGAAAAGCAATCTACGCTTATCAAAGACCTTATGGTAGTCATGATAGCAGTTCTAAAGAAACAGCCCAACGTTAATAACTCTATCAAGCAAGGGTTACCAAAGCTTGAAGAGTATTTCGACTGTTTGATTTACTCCACGAAGGAGGCTCTCAAAACTAAAAAGGAAATAACTGAAGGTGCTATTTTCTCACTGCAGCGAGAGATTGTTCAGAGGTCTCGTACGCACTCCGAGCCAAACAGCTCAAATTCGAAGAGGAAAGCGGCAAGTCCCCCGACATCACTTCAGAACGAGAAAAGAAAGAAAGAAGGTGAACATTCTTTGCAAAGTTCTGATTGGAAAAAAGTGCAAAGGAAGAAAAGCTCCAGAGGCAAGGAACCAAACGAACCCGTTAATCAGTTCCCTGATAAGGATCCTCGAAAAAAAAAACGGAAGGAAAAGTCTCGGCCAGAGGCAATTATTATTAGATCTTCGGATGGTAAGACATACGCTGAGGTGCTGAGCGATATTCGAAGCAAAGTTCGACCCGCGGACATGGGTGTAAATGTCAAATCTGTCAGGAAGACTCGGTCTGGCGAGGTTCTTGTTGAGCTTGGCCCTGGAACAAGAAACAAATCTGTTTTCGGGGATGCACTCCAAACTATTCTGGGTGAAAATGGAACAGTCCGTTGCATCGAGCCAAAGTCATCCATCGAACTTAGAGACCTGGACGAACTCACCACAGAAGAGGAGGTAGCTGCTGCTGTCAATAACGCACTAATGAAGACTGTAGATTCAAAGATTTTCGTATCTAAACCAAACACCCGTGGGCAGAAAATGGCTATCCTTACACTTTCTGAAACAGATGCGAAACTATTGCTGTCAAAGTGTCACTTGAAGATAGGATGGGTTAGTTGTCGTATTCGCTCTAAAGTGGTGGTAAACAGGTGTTACAAATGCCTGGGATTTGGCCACGTGGCCAGAAAATGCGATGGTCCAGATCGAAGCAACGCTTGTTACAAATGTGGTAGCGTGGGACACAAGGCGAGTACCTGCAAATCTGAACCATCCTGCATTCTTTGTTCCAGCGTCAATACCGCTCCTAACGAATCCCAGCATGTTTCCGGATCTAGCCGATGCCGGTTCTATAGGGAGGCAGTAGAGAAGCTAAAACCTCGTACGAAATGATTAAAATAATTCAACTAAATATGCAGCGAAGCAAAACAGCTGACCACCTGCTTTCCCAGTTCGCCGCTGAGCGTGGAGCTGATATCCTGCTGCTGAGTGTACAATATAGGAACAAAACCTCACGCTTTTGGTTTTCTGACGATACGGATACTGCATCAATCTGGGTTTTTAACTCCAGAAATGTCCCTATTTCGAGCACTGGCACAGGCAACGGTTTTGTGTGGTTAAAGAGTAAAAATATCTTCTTTTTCTCTTGCTATTTAACTCCAAACCAGTCTATAGCAAACTACCGCCAGATGATAGACAGTCTAGAAGACGAGATCAGAAACACCACTGGCAGTATTATTCTCGCTGGCGATTTCAATGCCCGAGCAGTTAACTGGGGAATGCCACGAACAAATACGAGGGGCCAGTATCTACTGGAAATGGCAGCAAGAACTGGCCTTCAGATCCTCAACGTGGGGGATGTGTCCACCTTTCGCCGTCCAGGATATGGTGAGACGATTCCAGATGTTTCGCTTGCGTCAGAAAGTATTCTACAACACATATCCGACTGGCATGTTGTCGAAGAGTACACAGCAAGTGATCATATGGCAATTACCTTCAAGTTAAATCCCACTGAAAGAGCTGCCGTGGTGTCTCATCGTCCTTCCTCTTCACTGAGACGATGGAACATCAATCGCATCAACCGTGAATTATTCTCGAAACTTATCACAGGCAGAGCGATTAAAAATAACTGTAGTGTAGAAGAAGTCTGTTCCGATGTAATGGATAAGATCTCTACTGCATGCGACAAATCCATACTGAAGACACAATTTCGTCATGGAAAGAAGCCAGCTTACTGGTGGTCTCCTGAGATCGCTTCACTTCGGAAGAAATGCCTCAGCCTTCGCCGGGCAGCACAGCGCGCCCGTAATCGCCCTGAAGCGAACGAAAAATCGGTGGACCATAAAGCCGCAAAGCGGGAGCTCCGCCGGGCTATTAACCTGAGCAAAGTGCGGTGTTGGAGGGAACTCTGTGAAGATATCGATAACGACCCTTGGGGAATGGGATACAAGATAGTTACCCAGAAACTAGGTGCTCGCACTCCACCTGCTGTCATGGAGCCAAATGTCATGGCTAAGGTAGTTAACGATTTATTCCCAATACACCCGCCACGTCCTTCTAGGGTTTTTAGGGAACTAGGTAATATCGATCCTTTTCGAGAAGAGGAGCTGACCAGCGCTGTCCAGTCCCTGCACAATAAGAAATCCCCAGGCCCCGATGGCATTCCAGCCGAGGTCCTAAAGTTAGTCGTCGAACTAAATCCAACGCTTCTTTTGGATATGTTCAACAGGTGTCTACTCGACGGCGTCTTCTTTTCCTCGTGGAAAGAAGCACGACTTGTACTTATCCCTAAGAAAAATGGCATTCTAGGAGCTCCGTCATCTTATCGTCCCCTTTGCATGCTAAATACCACAGGCAAGGTCCTCGAAAAACTGCTGAAGTCCCGGATCAACCATGCCATTGTAGCTGCCGGCGACATATCGGCACACCAGCACGGCTTCAGGCCTGGCCACTCGACCATGGACGCTATCCAGGAAGTAGTTGACGCGGTACAAAAGGCAGAAAACCACAACCATTGGTCACGACGAGTAGTTCTACTGGTCACCCTAGACGTTCGCAATGCCTTCAACTCCGTCAGGTGGACAAATATGTTATCGGCACTTGAGCAATCATTCCGTGTACCCTTATACCTTATTCGAATGATCGACTCATACCTGAAGAACCGATTTCTACTCTACGACACGCTTGAAGGACAACAGAAAATTTCTGTCACTTCTGGAGCAGCTCAAGGTTCAATCCTTGGACCAGACCTATGGAACGCTTCGTATGACGGTCTGCTTAGATGTGAGATGCCTGACGAGACTTGCCTTGTTGGCTACGCAGACGACGTTGCTGCTCTCATTGCAGCTAGAGATACGGACCAAGCACAGCTTAAGCTGAACCAAGTCATGCGAAGGATTAACAGGTGGATGCATGATCACGGTTTGTCGCTGGCTCTCAGCAAGACAGAAATTGTTGTTCTTCCAAAGAAACGTATAGAAACAATTATCCCAATGCATGTAGATAATTTTGAAATACAAACTAAACCTTCAGCCAAATACCTCGGGATGATGATCGACACTAAGATGATTTTCAGGGAACAGATTCAACACACCGCAGACAAAGCCGCCAGAGCCATAGGTTCCCTCAGTAGGCTGATGGCCAATGTTGGCGGCCCACGTCCTAGCAGGCGAAGGCTTCTCATCTCGTCTGTTAACTCAGTCCTCTTGTATGGAGCGGAGATTTGGGCACATGTCCTAAACAAGACATGCTACCGCAACCAGCTCCTACGAGTCCAACGACTGGGCGCTTTACGAGTTGCTTCTGCGTACCGCACCGTTTCCGAGCCAGCTATTCTGGTAATAGCTGGAATAGTTCCTATTCACTTTCTGGCTCGTGAACGACAGGCCATCTATAGAAGAAAGCACGAAAATGACAGAGGGGCTACTGCCGCTGAAGAACGAGACCGCACCTTTACCTACTGGCAGGCCAGCTGGGAGGAGGAAACAAGGGGGCGATGGACCTCAAGGTTAATACCAGAACTTAGACCTTGGGCTGAAAGAAAACACGGAGAGGTGGGATACTATTTGACCCAACTTCTTTCGGGTCATGGGTATTTTCGTTATTACCTCCACAAGATGGGAAAGACTGAGAGTGCTGAATGTCTCTATTGCCCGGGCGTCATCGATACCGCAGAGCATACCTTCTTTATCTGCAGTAAGTGGCACGAACGACGATCCTCACTAATGGCTGGGATCGGAACATTTGAACCGGATACTCTGGTGAAGGTTATGCTTCGTGACAGTGACTCCTGGAACCAGGTGATCCGTTTCACGGAAGCATTGCTTAAAGCCAAAAAGGCTGATCTTGATCGGCCCTAAACTTGGTAGATGACAAAGACGACGAACTCAAAGAGCCAACAACTTTGGCCTAACCTTGATAATGTGTCAAACGGTCTCAGGTTAGTGCCTTCGGAGAAGAGGGGGTTTTTAGCAGGTAGTCCGTCAGACCTCAAGTTCTTGAGCAGCCGGGAGCCCTGCACTACTGTACGAAATTCCTAATCGTACAGTGTGCGTAAATGCATTTCCCTCCTCAACACACAAAAAAAAAAAAAAAAAAAAAAAAAAAAATTATTATTATTATTATTATTATTATTATTATTATTATTATTATTATTATTATTATTATTATTATTATTATTATTATTATTATTATTATTATTATTATTATTATTATTATTATTATTATTATTATTATTATTATTATTATTATTATTATTATTATTATTATTATTATTATTATTATTATTATTATTATTATTATTATTATTATTATTATTATTATTATTATTATTATTATTATTATTATTATTATTATTATTATTATTATTATTATTATTATTATTATTATTATTATTATTATTATTATTATTATTATTATTATTATTATTATTATTATTATTATTATTATTATTATTATTATTATTATTATTATTATTATTATTATTATTATTATTATTATTATTATTATTATTATTATTATTATTATTATTATTATTATTATTATTATTATTATTATTATTATTATTATTATTATTATTATTATTATTATTATTATTATTATTATTATTATTATTATTATTATTATTATTATTATTATTATTATTATTATTATTATTATTATTATTATTATTATTATTATTATTATTATTATTATTATTATTATTATTATTATTATTATTATTATTATTATTATTATTATTATTATTATTATTATTATTATTATTATTATTATTATTATTATTATTATTATTATTATTATTATTATTATTATTATTATTATTATTATTATTATTATTATTATTATTATTATTATTATTATTATTATTATTATTATTATTATTATTATTATTATTATTATTATTATTATTATTATTATTATTATTATTATTATTATTATTATTATTATTATTATTATTATTATTATTATTATTATTATTATTATTATTATTATTATTATTATTATTATTATTATTATTATTATTATTATTATTATTATTATTATTATTATTATTATTATTATTATTATTATTATTATTATTATTATTATTATTATTATTATTATTATTATTATTATTATTATTATTATTATTATTATTATTATTATTATTATTATTATTATTATTATTATTATTATTATTATTATTATTATTATTATTATTATTATTATTATTATTATTATTATTATTATTATTATTATTATTATTATTATTATTATTATTATTATTATTATTATTATTATTATTATTATTATTATTATTATTATTATTATTATTATTATTATTATTATTATTATTATTATTATTATTATTATTATTATTATTATTATTATTATTATTATTATTATTATTATTATTATTATTATTATTATTATTATTATTATTATTATTATTATTATTATTATTATTATTATTATTATTATTATTATTATTATTATTATTATTATTATTATTATTATTATTATTATTATTATTATTATTATTATTATTATTATTATTATTATTATTATTATTATTATTATTATTATTATTATTATTATTATTATTATTATTATTATTATTATTATTATTATTATTATTATTATTATTATTATTATTATTATTATTATTATTATTATTATTATTATTATTATTATTATTATTATTATTATTATTATTATTATTATTATTATTATTATTATTATTATTATTATTATTATTATTATTATTATTATTATTATTATTATTATTATTATTATTATTATTATTATTATTATTATTATTATTATTATTCATATCTGGAGAACCGATCCTTATTATACGACACTCTCGAAGGACAGCGGAAAATTCCTGTCACTTCTGGTGCTGCTCAAGGTTCTGTTGCTGCTCAAGGTTCTGTCCTTGGGCCAGACCTTTGGAATATTTCCTACGACGGTCTGCTAAGATGCGACATGCCCGACGAGACCTGCCTTGTTGGTTACGCTGACGATGTCGCTGCTCTCATTGCAGCTAGAGACCTGGATCAAGCTCAGCTTAAACTGAATCAGGTGATGCGCAGAGTGAACAGGTGGATGCAAGATCACAGCTTGTCACTGGCACTTAGCAAAACCGAAATCGTTGTCCTCACGAAAAAGCACATAGAGACGATCGTACCGATGCATTTAGGGGAACTCCAGATAGAGACCAGACCCTCAGCTAGATACCTCGGAGTGATGATCGACAGTAAGATGAGCTTCAGAGAGCAGATTCGACGTACCGCTGAAAAAGCCGCCAGAGGAGTAGCTTCTCTCAGTGGTCTCATGGCCAACACTGGTGGTCCACGCTCAAGTAAACGAAGGCTTCTTATGTCGTCTGTAAACTCTGTTCTTCTTTACGGATCGGAGGTTTGGGCGCATGTTCTAAGTAAAGAGTGCTACCGGAACCAGCTTGCACGAGTGCAGCGCCTGGGTGCTCTACGTATTGCCTCGGCATACCGCACGGTTTCTGAGCCAGCTATACTGGTAATAGCAGGAATAGCCCCCATTCACCTACTAGCACGTGAACGACAGGCGATCTACCAGAGAAACCGCGAAAATGAGAGAGATACTCTCGCTGCAGAAGAGCGGGACCACACTTTCAATGACTGGCAGGCCAACTGGGATGCAGAGCCAAGAGGGCGATGGACCAAAAGGCTAATACCAAATATTAGACCGTGGGCTGAGAGAGAACATGGTGAGGTGGGATACTTCTTGACCCAACTCCTTTCTGGTCATGGGTATTTCCGCCACTACCTCCACAAGATCGGAAGGACTGAAAGCCCGGATTGCCTTTATTGCCCAGGTGTCGTCGATACCGTAGAGCACACCTTCTTCACCTGCAGTAGGTGGCATGACCGCCGAACCTCACTGGTGTCCATGATCGGACCTTGCAATCCGGATACTTTCGAGGATGTCATACTTCGTAATGGAAATACTTGGAACAGTGTAGTCAATTTCACTGAAACACTACTCAAAGCCAAAAAGGCTGACCTAGATCGGCCTTAACATGCCAAACTTTTCAAACGTCGAGCGAAAGGGCTAATGATCATCGGCCTAACCTTGATAATGTGTCAAACGGTCTCAGGTTAGTGCCATCGGAGAAGAGGGGGTTTTTAGCAGGTAGTCTATCAGATTTCGTGTTTTTCGAACTGACAGGAGTCCTGCACTACTGTACGAGCTGCTTTACCGTATAGCGTGCGTAAATGCATTTCCCTCCTCCACACAAAAAAAAAAAAAAAAAAATTATTATTATTATTATTATTATTATTATTATTATTATTATTATTATTATTATTATTATTATTATTATTATTATTATTATTATTATTATTATTATTATTATTATTATTATTATTATTATTATTATTCTTCTTTATCTGCAGTAAGTGGCACGAACGACGATCCTCACTAATGGCTGGGATCGGAACATTTGAACCGGATACTCTGGTGAAGGTTATGCTTCGTGACAGTGACTCCTGGAACCAGGTGATCCGTTTCACGGAAGCATTGCTTAAAGCCAAAAAGGCTGATCTTGATCGGCCCTAAACTTGGTAGATGACAAAGACGACGAACTCAAAGAGCCAACAACTTTGGCCTAACCTTGATAATGTGTCAAACGGTCTCAGGTTAGTGCCTTCGGAGAAGAGGGGGTTTTTAGCAGGTAGTCCGTCAGACCTCAAGTTCTTGAGCAGCCGGGAGCCCTGCACTACTGTACGAAATTCCTAATCGTACAGTGTGCGTAAATGCATTTCCCTCCTCAACACACAAAAAAAAAAAAAAAAAAAAAAAAAAAAAAAAAATATTATTATTATTATTATTATTACTATTATTATTATTATTATTATTATTATTATTATTATTATTATTATTATTATTATTATTATCATTATTATTATCATTATTATTATTATTATTATTATCATTATTATTATTATTATTATTATTATTATCATTATTATTATCATTATTATTATCATTATTATTATCATTATTATTATCATTATTATTATCATTATTATTATCATTATTATTATCATTATTATTATCATTATTATTATCATTATTATTATCATTATTATTATCATTATTATTATCATTATTATTATCATTATTATTATCATTATTATTATTATTATTATTATTATTATTATTATTATTATTATTATTATTATTATTATTATCATTATTATTATCATTATTATTATCATTATTATTATCATTATTATTATCATTATTATTATCATTATTATTATCATTATTATTATCATTATTATTATCATTATTATTATCATTATTATTATCATTATTATTATCATTATTATTATCATTATTATTATTATTATTATTATTATTATTATTATTATTATTATTATTATTATTATTATTATTATTATCATTATTATTATCATTATTATTATCATTATTATTATCATTATTATTATCATTATTATTATCATTATTATTATCATTATTATTATTATTATTATTATTATTATTATTATTATTATTATTATTATTATTATTATTATTATTATTATTATTATTATTATTATTATTATTATTATTATTATTATTATTATTATTATTATTATTATTATTATTATTATTATTATTATTATTATTATTATTATTATTATTATTATTATTATTATTATTATTATTATTATTATTATTATTATTATTATTATTATTATTATTATTATTATTATTATTATTATTATTATTATTATTATTATTATTATTATTATTATTATTATTATTATTATTATTATTATTATTATTATTATTATTATTATTATTATTATTATTATTATTATTATTATTATTATTATTATTATTATTATTATTATTATTATTAATATTATTATTATTATTATTATTATTATTATTATTATTATTATTATTATTATTATTATTATTATTATTATTATTATTATTATTATTATTATTATTATTATTATTATTATTATTATTATTATTATTATTATTATTATTATTATTATTATTATTATTATTATTATTATTATTATTATTATTATTATTATTATTATTATTATTATTATTATTATTATTATTATTATTATTATTATTATTATTATTATTATTATTATTATTATTATTATTATTATTATTATTATTATTATTATTATTATTATTATTATTATTATTATTATTATTATTATTATTATTATTATTATTATTATTATTATTATTATTATTATTATTATTATTATTATTATTATTATTATTATTATTATTATTATTATTATTATTATTATTATTATTATTATTATTATTATTATTATTATTATTATTATTATTATTATTATTATTATTATTATTATTATTATTATTATTATTATTATTATTATTATTATTATTATTATTATTATTATTATTATTATTATTATTATTATTATTATTATTATTATTATTATTATTATTATTATTATTATTATTATTATTATTATTATTATTATTATTATTATTATTATTATTATTATTATTATTATTATTATTATTATTATTATTATTATTATTATTATTATTATTATTATTATTATTATTATTATTATTATTATTATTATTATTATTATTATTATTATTATTATTATTATTATTATTATTATTCATATCTGGAGAACCGATCCTTATTATACGACACTCTCGAAGGACAGCGGAAAATTCCTGTCACTTCTGGTGCTGCTCAAGGTTCTGTCCTTGGGCCAGACCTTTGGAATATTTCCTACGACGGTCTGCTAAGATGCGACATGCCCGACGAGACCTGCCTTGTTGGTTACGCTGACGATGTCGCTGCTCTCATTGCAGCTAGAGACCTGGATCAAGCTCAGCTTAAACTGAATCAGGTGATGCGCAGAGTGAACAGGTGGATGCAAGATCACAGCTTGTCACTGGCACTTAGCAAAACCGAAATCGTTGTCCTCACGAAAAAGCACATAGAGACGATCGTACCGATGCATTTAGGGGAACTCCAGATAGAGACCAGACCCTCAGCTAGATACCTCGGAGTGATGATCGACAGTAAGATGAGCTTCAGAGAGCAGATTCGACGTACCGCTGAAAAAGCCGCCAGAGGAGTAGCTTCTCTCAGTGGTCTCATGGCCAACACTGGTGGTCCACGCTCAAGTAAACGAAGGCTTCTTATGTCGTCTGTAAACTCTGTTCTTCTTTACGGATCGGAGGTTTGGGCGCATGTTCTAAGTAAAGAGTGCTACCGGAACCAGCTTGCACGAGTGCAGCGCCTGGGTGCTCTACGTATTGCCTCGGCATACCGCACGGTTTCTGAGCCAGCTATACTGGTAATAGCAGGAATAGCCCCCATTCACCTACTAGCACGTGAACGACAGGCGATCTACCAGAGAAACCGCGAAAATGAGAGAGATACTCTCGCTGCAGAAGAGCGGGACCACACTTTCAATGACTGGCAGGCCAACTGGGATGCAGAGCCAAGAGGGCGATGGACCAAAAGGCTAATACCAAATATTAGACCGTGGGCTGAGAGAGAACATGGTGAGGTGGGATACTTCTTGACCCAACTCCTTTCTGGTCATGGGTATTTCCGCCACTACCTCCACAAGATCGGAAGGACTGAAAGCCCGGATTGCCTTTATTGCCCAGGTGTCGTCGATACCGTAGAGCACACCTTCTTCACCTGCAGTAGGTGGCATGACCGCCGAACCTCACTGGTGTCCATGATCGGACCTTGCAATCCGGATACTTTCGAGGATGTCATACTTCGTAATGGAAATACTTGGAACAGTGTAGTCAATTTCACTGAAACACTACTCAAAGCCAAAAAGGCTGACCGGCCTAACCTTGATAATCATCGGCCTAACCTTGATAATGTGTCAAACGGTCTCAGGTTAGTGCCATCGGAGAAGAGGGGGTTTTTAGCAGGTAGTCTATCAGATTTCGTGTTTTTCGAACTGACAGGAGTCCTGCACTACTGTACGAGCTGCTTTACCGTATAGCGTGCGTAAATGCATTTCCCTCCTCCACACAAAAAAAAAAAAAAAAAAAATTATTATTATTATTATTATTATTATTATTATTATTATTATTATTATTATTATTATTATTATTATTATTATTATTATTATTATTATTATTATTATTATTATTATTATTATTATTATTCTTCTTTATCTGCAGTAAGTGGCACGAACGACGATCCTCACTAATGGCTGGGATCGGAACATTTGAACCGGATACTCTGGTGAAGGTTATGCTTCGTGACAGTGACTCCTGGAACCAGGTGATCCGTTTCACAGGTGATCCGTTTCACGGAAGCATTGCTTAAAGCCAAAAAGGCTGATCTTGATCGGCCCTAAACTTGGTAGATGACAAAGACGACGAACTCAAAGAGCCAACAACTTTGGCCTAACCTTGATAATGTGTCAAACGGTCTCAGGTTAGTGCCTTCGGAGAAGAGGGGGTTTTTAGCAGGTAGTCCGTCAGACCTCAAGTTCTTGAGCAGCCGGGAGCCCTGCACTACTGTACGAAATTCCTAATCGTACGCATTTCCCTCCTCAACACACAAAAAAAAAAAAAAAAAAAAAAAAAAAAAAAAATTATTATTATTATTATTATTATTACTATTATTATTATTATTATTATTATTATTATTATTATTATTATTATTATTATTATTATTATTATTATCATTATTATTATCATTATTATTATTATTATTATTATTATTATTATTATCATTATTATTATTATTATTATTATTATTATTATCATTATTATTATCATTATTATTATCATTATTATTATCATTATTATTATCATTATTATTATCATTATTATTATCATTATTATTATCATTATTATTATCATTATTATTATCATTATTATTATCATTATTATTATCATTATTATTATTATTATTATTATTATTATTATTATTATTATTATTATTATTATTATTATTATTATTATTATTATTATTATCATTATTATTATCATTATTATTATCATTATTATTATCATTATTATTATCATTATTATTATCATTATTATTATCATTATTATTATCATTATTATTATCATTATTATTATTATTATTATTATTATTATTATTATTATTATTATTATTATTATTATTATTATTATTATTATTATTATTATTATTATTATTATTATTATTATTATTATTATTATTATTATTATTATTATTATTATTATTATTATTATTATTATTATTATTATTATTATTATTATTATTATTATTATTATTATTATTATTATTATTATTATTATTATTATTATTATTATTATTATTAATATTATTATTATTATTATTATTATTATTATTATTATTATTATTATTATTATTATTATTATTATTATTATTATTATTATTATTATTATTATTATTATTATTATTATTATTATTATTATTATTATTATTATTATTATTATTATTATTATTATTATTATTATTATTATTATTATTATTATTATTATTATTATTATTATTATTATTATTATTATTATTATTATTATTATTATTATTATTATTATTATTATTATTATTATTATTATTATTATTATTATTATTATTATTATTATTATTATTATTATTATTATTATTATTATTATTATTATTATTATTATTATTATTATTATTATTATTATTATTATTATTATTATTATTATTATTATTATTATTATTATTATTATTATTATTATTATTATTATTATTATTATTATTATTATTATTATTCATATCTGGAGAACCGATCCTTATTATACGACACTCTCGAAGGACAGCGGAAAATTCCTGTCACTTCTGGTGCTGCTCAAGGTTCTGTCCTTGGGCCAGACCTTTGGAATATTTCCTACGACGGTCTGCTAAGATGCGACATGCCCGACGAGACCTGCCTTGTTGGTTACGCTGACGATGTCGCTGCTCTCATTGCAGCTAGAGACCTGGATCAAGCTCAGCTTAAACTGAATCAGGTGATGCGCAGAGTGAACAGGTGGATGCAAGATCACAGCTTGTCACTGGCACTTAGCAAAACCGAAATCGTTGTCCTCACGAAAAAGCACATAGAGACGATCGTACCGATGCATTTAGGGGAACTCCAGATAGAGACCAGACCCTCAGCTAGATACCTCGGAGTGATGATCGACAGTAAGATGAGCTTCAGAGAGCAGATTCGACGTACCGCTGAAAAAGCCGCCAGAGGAGTAGCTTCTCTCAGTGGTCTCATGGCCAACACTGGTGGTCCACGCTCAAGTAAACGAAGGCTTCTTATGTCGTCTGTAAACTCTGTTCTTCTTTACGGATCGGAGGTTTGGGCGCATGTTCTAAGTAAAGAGTGCTACCGGAACCAGCTTGCACGAGTGCAGCGCCTGGGTGCTCTACGTATTGCCTCGGCATACCGCACGGTTTCTGAGCCAGCTATACTGGTAATAGCAGGAATAGCCCCCATTCACCTACTAGCACGTGAACGACAGGCGATCTACCAGAGAAACCGCGAAAATGAGAGAGATACTCTCGCTGCAGAAGAGCGGGACCACACTTTCAATGACTGGCAGGCCAACTGGGATGCAGAGCCAAGAGGGCGATGGACCAAAAGGCTAATACCAAATATTAGACCGTGGGCTGAGAGAGAACATGGTGAGGTGGGATACTTCTTGACCCAACTCCTTTCTGGTCATGGGTATTTCCGCCACTACCTCCACAAGATCGGAAGGACTGAAAGCCCGGATTGCCTTTATTGCCCAGGTGTCGTCGATACCGTAGAGCACACCTTCTTCACCTGCAGTAGGTGGCATGACCGCCGAACCTCACTGGTGTCCATGATCGGACCTTGCAATCCGGATACTTTCGAGGATGTCATACTTCGTAATGGAAATACTTGGAACAGTGTAGTCAATTTCACTGAAACACTACTCAAAGCCAAAAAGGCTGACCTAGATCGGCCTTAACATGCCAAACTTTTCAAACGTCGAGCGAAAGGGCTAATGATCATCGGCCTAACCTTGATAATGTGTCAAACGGTCTCAGGTTAGTGCCATCGGAGAAGAGGGGGTTTTTAGCAGGTAGTCTATCAGATTTCGTGTTTTTCGAACTGACAGGAGTCCTGCACTACTGTACGAGCTGCTTTACCGTATAGCGTGCGTAAATGCATTTCCCTCCTCCACACAAAAAAAAAAAAAAAAAAAAAAAATTATTATTATTATTATTATTATTATTATTATTATTATTATTATTATTATTATTATTATTATTATTATTATTATTATTATTATTATTATTATTATTATTATTATTATTATTATTATTATTATTATTCTTCTTTATCTGCAGTAAGTGGCACGAACGACGATCCTCACTAATGGCTGGGATCGGAACATTTGAACCGGATACTCTGGTGAAGGTTATGCTTCGTGACAGTGACTCCTGGAACCAGGTGATCCGTTTCACGGAAGCATTGCTTAAAGCCAAAAAGGCTGATCTTGATCGGCCCTAAACTTGGTAGATGACAAAGACGACGAACTCAAAGAGCCAACAACTTTGGCCTAACCTTGATAATGTGTCAAACGGTCTCAGGTTAGTGCCTTCGGAGAAGAGGGGGTTTTTAGCAGGTAGTCCGTCAGACCTCAAGTTCTTGAGCAGCCGGGAGCCCTGCACTACTGTACGAAATTCCTAATCGTACAGTGTGCGTAAATGCATTTCCCTCCTCAACACACAAAAAAAAAAAAAAAAAAAAAAAAAAAATTATTATTATTATTATTATTATTACTATTATTATTATTATTATTATTATTATTATTATTATTATTATTATTATTATTATTATTATTATTATTATTATTATTATCATTATTATTATCATTATTATTATTATTATTATTATTATTATTATTATCATTATTATTATTATTATTATTATTATTATCATTATTATTATCATTATTATTATCATTATTATTATCATTATTATTATCATTATTATTATCATTATTATTATCATTATTATTATCATTATTATTATCATTATTATTATCATTATTATTATCATTATTATTATCATTATTATTATCATTATTATTATTATTATTATTATTATTATTATTATTATTATTATTATTATTATTATTATTATCATTATTATTATCATTATTATTATCATTATTATTATCATTATTATTATCATTATTATTATCATTATTATTATCATTATTATTATCATTATTATTATTATTATTATTATTATTATTATTATTATTATTATTATTATTATTATTATTATTATTATTATTATTATTATTATTATTATTATTATTATTATTATTATTATTATTATTATTATTATTATTATTATTATTATTATTATTATTATTATTATTATTATTATTATTATTATTATTATTATTATTATTATTATTATTATTATTATTATTATTATTATTATTATTATTATTATTATTATTATTAATATTATTATTATTATTATTATTATTATTATTATTATTATTATTATTATTATTATTATTATTATTATTATTATTATTATTATTATTATTATTATTATTATTATTATTATTATTATTATTATTATTATTATTATTATTATTATTATTATTATTATTATTATTATTATTATTATTATTATTATTATTATTATTATTATTATTATTATTATTATTATTATTATTATTATTATTATTATTATTATTATTATTATTATTATTATTATTATTATTATTATTATTATTATTATTATTATTATTATTATTATTATTATTATTATTATTATTATTATTATTATTATTATTATTATTATTATTATTATTATTATTATTATTATTATTATTATTATTATTATTATTATTATTATTATTATTATTATTATTATTATTATTATTATTATTATTATTATTATTATTATTATTATTATTATTATTATTATTATTATTATTATTATTATTATTATTCATATCTGGAGAACCGATCCTTATTATACGACACTCTCGAAGGACAGCGGAAAATTCCTGTCACTTCTGGTGCTGCTCAAGGTTCTGTCCTTGGGCCAGACCTTTGGAATATTTCCTACGACGGTCTGCTAAGATGCGACATGCCCGACGAGACCTGCCTTGTTGGTTACGCTGACGATGTCGCTGCTCTCATTGCAGCTAGAGACCTGGATCAAGCTCAGCTTAAACTGAATCAGGTGATGCGCAGAGTGAACAGGTGGATGCAAGATCACAGCTTGTCACTGGCACTTAGCAAAACCGAAATCGTTGTCCTCACGAAAAAGCACATAGAGACGATCGTACCGATGCATTTAGGGGAACTCCAGATAGAGACCAGACCCTCAGCTAGATACCTCGGAGTGATGATCGACAGTAAGATGAGCTTCAGAGAGCAGATTCGACGTACCGCTGAAAAAGCCGCCAGAGGAGTAGCTTCTCTCAGTGGTCTCATGGCCAACACTGGTGGTCCACGCTCAAGTAAACGAAGGCTTCTTATGTCGTCTGTAAACTCTGTTCTTCTTTACGGATCGGAGGTTTGGGCGCATGTTCTAAGTAAAGAGTGCTACCGGAACCAGCTTGCACGAGTGCAGCGCCTGGGTGCTCTACGTATTGCCTCGGCATACCGCACGGTTTCTGAGCCAGCTATACTGGTAATAGCAGGAATAGCCCCCATTCACCTACTAGCACGTGAACGACAGGCGATCTACCAGAGAAACCGCGAAAATGAGAGAGATACTCTCGCTGCAGAAGAGCGGGACCACACTTTCAATGACTGGCAGGCCAACTGGGATGCAGAGCCAAGAGGGCGATGGACCAAAAGGCTAATACCAAATATTAGACCGTGGGCTGAGAGAGAACATGGTGAGGTGGGATACTTCTTGACCCAACTCCTTTCTGGTCATGGGTATTTCCGCCACTACCTCCACAAGATCGGAAGGACTGAAAGCCCGGATTGCCTTTATTGCCCAGGTGTCGTCGATACCGTAGAGCACACCTTCTTCACCTGCAGTAGGTGGCATGACCGCCGAACCTCACTGGTGTCCATGATCGGACCTTGCAATCCGGATACTTTCGAGGATGTCATACTTCGTAATGGAAATACTTGGAACAGTGTAGTCAATTTCACTGAAACACTACTCAAAGCCAAAAAGGCTGACCTAGATCGGCCTTAACATGCCAAACTTTTCAAACGTCGAGCGAAAGGGCTAATGATCATCGGCCTAACCTTGATAATGTGTCAAACGGTCTCAGGTTAGTGCCATCGGAGAAGAGGGGGTTTTTAGCAGGTAGTCTATCAGATTTCGTGTTTTTCGAACTGACAGGAGTCCTGCACTACTGTACGAGCTGCTTTACCGTATAGCGTGCGTAAATGCATTTCCCTCCTCCACACAAAAAAAAAAAAAAAAAAAAATTATTATTATTATTATTATTATTATTATTATTATTATTATTATTATTATTATTATTATTATTATTATTATTATTATTATTATTATTATTATTATTATTATTATTATTATTATTCTTCTTTATCTGCAGTAAGTGGCACGAACGACGATCCTCACTAATGGCTGGGATCGGAACATTTGAACCGGATACTCTGGTGAAGGTTATGCTTCGTGACAGTGACTCCTGGAACCAGGTGATCCGTTTCACGGAAGCATTGCTTAAAGCCAAAAAGGCTGATCTTGATCGGCCCTAAACTTGGTAGATGACAAAGACGACGAACTCAAAGAGCCAACAACTTTGGCCTAACCTTGATAATGTGTCAAACGGTCTCAGGTTAGTGCCTTCGGAGAAGAGGGGGTTTTTAGCAGGTAGTCCGTCAGACCTCAAGTTCTTGAGCAGCCGGGAGCCCTGCACTACTGTACGAAATTCCTAATCGTACAGTGTGCGTAAATGCATTTCCCTCCTCAACACACAAAAAAAAAAAAAAAAAAAAAAAATTATTATTATTATTATTATTATTACTATTATTATTATTATTATTATTATTATTATTATTATTATTATTATTATTATTATTATTATTATTATTATTATCATTATTATTATCATTATTATTATTATTATTATTATTATTATTATCATTATTATTATTATTATTATTATTATTATCATTATTATTATCATTATTATTATCATTATTATTATCATTATTATTATCATTATTATTATCATTATTATTATCATTATTATTATCATTATTATTATCATTATTATTATCATTATTATTATTATTATTATTATTATTATTATTATTATCATTATTATTATCATTATTATTATCATTATTATTATCATTATTATTATCATTATTATTATCATTATTATTATCATTATTATTATCATTATTATTATCATTATTATTATTATTATTATTATTATTATTATTATTATTATTATTATTATTATTATTATTATTATTATTATTATTATTATTATTATTATTATTATTATTATTATTATTATTATTATTATTATTATTATTATTATTATTATTATTATTATTATTATTATTATTATTATTATTATTATTATTATTATTATTATTATTATTATTATTATTATTATTATTATTATTATTATTATTATTATTATTATTATTATTATTATTATTATTATTATTATTATTATTATTATTATTATTATTATTATTATTATTATTATTATTATTATTATTATTATTATTATTATTATTATTATTATTATTATTATTATTATTATTATTATTATTATTATTATTATTATTATTATTATTATTATTATTATTATTATTATTATTATTATTATTATTATTATTATTATTATTATTATTATTATTATTATTATTATTATTATTATTATTATTATTATTATTATTATTATTATTATTATTATTATTATTATTATTATTATTATTATTATTATTATTATTATTATTATTATTATTATTATTATTATTATTATTATTATTATTATTATTATTATTATTATTATTATTATTATTATTATTATTATTATTATTATTATTATTATTATTATTATTATTATTATTATTATTATTATTATTATTATTATTATTATTATTATTATTATTATTATTATTATTATTATTATTATTATTATTATTATTATTATTATTATTATTCATATCTGGAGAACCGATCCTTATTATACGACACTCTCGAAGGACAGCGGAAAATTCCTGTCACTTCTGGTGCTGCTCAAGGTTCTGTCCTTGGGCCAGACCTTTGGAATATTTCCTACGACGGTCTGCTAAGATGCGACATGCCCGACGAGACCTGCCTTGTTGGTTACGCTGACGATGTCGCTGCTCTCATTGCAGCTAGAGACCTGGATCAAGCTCAGCTTAAACTGAATCAGGTGATGCGCAGAGTGAACAGGTGGATGCAAGATCACAGCTTGTCACTGGCACTTAGCAAAACCGAAATCGTTGTCCTCACGAAAAAGCACATAGAGACGATCGTACCGATGCATTTAGGGGAACTCCAGATAGAGACCAGACCCTCAGCTAGATACCTCGGAGTGATGATCGACAGTAAGATGAGCTTCAGAGAGCAGATTCGACGTACCGCTGAAAAAGCCGCCAGAGGAGTAGCTTCTCTCAGTGGTCTCATGGCCAACACTGGTGGTCCACGCTCAAGTAAACGAAGGCTTCTTATGTCGTCTGTAAACTCTGTTCTTCTTTACGGATCGGAGGTTTGGGCGCATGTTCTAAGTAAAGAGTGCTACCGGAACCAGCTTGCACGAGTGCAGCGCCTGGGTGCTCTACGTATTGCCTCGGCATACCGCACGGTTTCTGAGCCAGCTATACTGGTAATAGCAGGAATAGCCCCCATTCACCTACTAGCACGTGAACGACAGGCGATCTACCAGAGAAACCGCGAAAATGAGAGAGATACTCTCGCTGCAGAAGAGCGGGACCACACTTTCAATGACTGGCAGGCCAACTGGGATGCAGAGCCAAGAGGGCGATGGACCAAAAGGCTAATACCAAATATTAGACCGTGGGCTGAGAGAGAACATGGTGAGGTGGGATACTTCTTGACCCAACTCCTTTCTGGTCATGGGTATTTCCGCCACTACCTCCACAAGATCGGAAGGACTGAAAGCCCGGATTGCCTTTATTGCCCAGGTGTCGTCGATACCGTAGAGCACACCTTCTTCACCTGCAGTAGGTGGCATGACCGCCGAACCTCACTGGTGTCCATGATCGGACCTTGCAATCCGGATACTTTCGAGGATGTCATACTTCGTAATGGAAATACTTGGAACAGTGTAGTCAATTTCACTGAAACACTACTCAAAGCCAAAAAGGCTGACCTAGATCGGCCTTAACATGCCAAACTTTTCAAACGTCGAGCGAAAGGGCTAATGATCATCGGCCTAACCTTGATAATGTGTCAAACGGTCTCAGGTTAGTGCCATCGGAGAAGAGGGGGTTTTTAGCAGGTAGTCTATCAGATTTCGTGTTTTTCGAACTGACAGGAGTCCTGCACTACTGTACGAGCTGCTTTACCGTATAGCGTGCGTAAATGCATTTCCCTCCTCCACACAAAAAAAAAAAAAAAAAAAATTATTATTATTATTATTATTATTATTATTATTATTATTATTATTATTATTATTATTATTATTATTATTATTATTATTATTATTATTATTATTATTATTATTATTATTATTATTATTATTATTATTCTTCTTTATCTGCAGTAAGTGGCACGAACGACGATCCTCACTAATGGCTGGGATCGGAACATTTGAACCGGATACTCTGGTGAAGGTTATGCTTCGTGACAGTGACTCCTGGAACCAGGTGATCCGTTTCACGGAAGCATTGCTTAAAGCCAAAAAGGCTGATCTTGATCGGCCCTAAACTTGGTAGATGACAAAGACGACGAACTCAAAGAGCCAACAACTTTGGCCTAACCTTGATAATGTGTCAAACGGTCTCAGGTTAGTGCCTTCGGAGAAGAGGGGGTTTTTAGCAGGTAGTCCGTCAGACCTCAAGTTCTTGAGCAGCCGGGAGCCCTGCACTACTGTACGAAATTCCTAATCGTACAGTGTGCGTAAATGCATTTCCCTCCTCAACACACAAAAAAAAAAAAAAAAAAAAAAAAAAAAAAAAAAAAAAAAAAAATATTATTATTATTATTATTATTACTATTATTATTATTATTATTATTATTATTATTATTATTATTATTATTATTATTATTATTATCATTATTATTATCATTATTATTATTATTATTATTATCATTATTATTATTATTATTATTATTATTATCATTATTATTATCATTATTATTATCATTATTATTATCATTATTATTATCATTATTATTATCATTATTATTATCATTATTATTATCATTATTATTATCATTATTATTATCATTATTATTATCATTATTATTATTATTATTATTATTATTATTATTATTATTATTATTATTATTATTATTATTATTATTATTATTATTATTATCATTATTATTATCATTATTATTATCATTATTATTATCATTATTATTATCATTATTATTATCATTATTATTATCATTATTATTATCATTATTATTATCATTATTATTATCATTATTATTATCATTATTATTATCATTATTATTATCATTATTATTATTATTATTATTATTATTATTATTATTATTATTATTATTATTATTATTATTATTATTATTATTATTATTATTATTATTATTATCATTATTATTATCATTATTATTATCATTATTATTATCATTATTATTATCATTATTATTATCATTATTATTATTATTATTATTATTATTATTATTATTATTATTATTATTATTATTATTATTATTATTATTATTATTATTATTATTATTATTATTATTATTATTATTATTATTATTATTATTATTATTATTATTATTATTATTATTATTATTATTATTATTATTATTATTATTATTATTATTATTATTATTATTATTATTATTATTATTATTATTATTATTATTATTATTATTATTATTATTATTATTATTATTATTATTATTATTATTATTATTATTATTATTATTATTATTATTATTATTATTATTATTATTATTATTATTATTATTATTATTATTATTATTATTATTATTATTATTATTATTATTATTATTATTATTATTATTATTATTAATATTATTATTATTATTATTATTATTATTATTATTATTATTATTATTATTATTATTATTATTATTATTATTATTATTATTATTATTATTATTATTATTATTATTATTATTATTATTATTATTATTATTATTATTATTATTATTATTATTATTATTATTATTATTATTATTATTATTATTATTATTATTATTATTATTATTATTATTATTATTATTATTATTATTATTATTATTATTATTATTATTCTTCTTTATCTGCAGTAAGTGGCACGAACGACGATCCTCACTAATGGCTGGGATCGGAACAACATTTGAACCGGATACTCTGGTGAAGGTTATGCTTCGTGACAGTGACTCCTGGAACCAGGTGATCCGTTTCACGGAAGCATTGCTTAAAGCCAAAAAGGCTGATCTTGATCGGCCCTAAACTTGGTAGATGACAAAGACGACGAACTCAAAGAGCCAACAACTTTGGCCTAACCTTGATAATGTGTCAAACGGTCTCAGGTTAGTGCCTTCGGAGAAGAGGGGGTTTTTAGCAGGTAGTCCGTCAGACCTCAAGTTCTTGAGCAGCCGGGAGCCCTGCACTACTGTACGAAATTCCTAATCGTACAGTGTGCGTAAATGCATTTCCCTCCTCAACACACAAAAAAAAAAAAAAAAAAAAAAAAAAAAAAAAAAAAAAAAAAAATATTATTATTATTATTATTATTACTATTATTATTATTATTATTATTATTATTATTATTATTATTATTATTATTATTATTATTATCATTATTATTATCATTATTATTATTATTATTATTATCATTATTATTATTATTATTATTATTATTATCATTATTATTATCATTATTATTATCATTATTATTATCATTATTATTATCATTATTATTATCATTATTATTATCATTATTATTATCATTATTATTATCATTATTATTATCATTATTATTATCATTATTATTATTATTATTATTATTATTATTATTATTATTATTATTATTATTATTATTATTATTATTATTATTATTATCATTATTATTATCATTATTATTATCATTATTATTATCATTATTATTATCATTATTATTATCATTATTATTATCATTATTATTATCATTATTATTATCATTATTATTATCATTATTATTATCATTATTATTATCATTATTATTATCATTATTATTATTATTATTATTATTATTATTATTATTATTATTATTATTATTATTATTATTATTATTATTATTATTATTATTATTATTATTATCATTATTATTATCATTATTATTATCATTATTATTATCATTATTATTATCATTATTATTATCATTATTATTATTATTATTATTATTATTATTATTATTATTATTATTATTATTATTATTATTATTATTATTATTATTATTATTATTATTATTATTATTATTATTATTATTATTATTATTATTATTATTATTATTATTATTATTATTATTATTATTATTATTATTATTATTATTATTATTATTATTATTATTATTATTATTATTATTATTATTATTATTATTATTATTATTATTATTATTATTATTATTATTATTATTATTATTATTATTATTATTATTATTATTATTATTATTATTATTATTATTATTATTATTATTATTATTATTATTATTATTATTATTATTATTATTATTATTATTATTATTATTATTATTATTATTATTATTATTATTATTATTATTATTATTATTATTATTATTATTAATATTATTATTATTATTATTATTATTATTATTATTATTATCATTATTATTATCATTATTATTATCATTATTATTATCATTATTATTATTATTATTATTATTATTATTATTATTATTATTATTATTATTATTATTATTATTATTATTATTATTATTATTATTATTATTATTATTATTATTATTATTATTATTATTATTATTATTATTATTATTATTATTATTATTATTATTATTATTATTATTATTATTATTATTATTATTATTATTATTATTATTATTATTATTATTATTATTATTATTATTATTATTATTATTATTATTATTATTATTATTATTATTATTATTATTATTATTATTATTATTATTATTATTATTATTATTATTATTATTATTATTATTATTATTATTATTATTATTATTATTATTATTATTATTATTATTATTATTATTATTATTATTATTATTATTATTATTATTATTATTATTATTATTATTATTATTATTATTATTATTATTATTATTATTATTATTATTATTATTATTATTATTATTATTATTATTATTATTATTATTATTATTATTATTATTATTATTATTATTATTATTATTATTATTATTATTATTATTATTATTATTATTATTATTATTATTATTATTATTATTATTATTATTATTATTATTATTCTTCTTTATCTGCAGTAAGTGGCACGAACGACGATCCTCACTAATGGCTGGGATCGGAACATTTGAACCGGATACTCTGGTGAAGGTTATGCTTCGTGACAGTGACTCCTGGAACCAGGTGATCCGTTTCACGGAAGCATTGCTTAAAGCCAAAAAGGCTGATCTTGATCGGCCCTAAACTTGGTAGATGACAAAGACGACGAACTCAAAGAGCCAACAACTTTGGCCTAACCTTGATAATGTGTCAAACGGTCTCAGGTTAGTGCCTTCGGAGAAGAGGGGGTTTTTAGCAGGTAGTCCGTCAGACCTCAAGTTCTTGAGCAGCCGGGAGCCCTGCACTACTGTACGAAATTCCTAATCGTACAGTGTGCGTAAATGCATTTCCCTCCTCAACACACAAAAAAAAAAAAAAAAAAAAAAAAAAAAAAAAAAAAAAAAAAAATATTATTATTATTATTATTATTACTATTATTATTATTATTATTATTATTATTATTATTATTATTATTATTATTATTATTATTATCATTATTATTATCATTATTATTATTATTATTATTATCATTATTATTATTATTATTATTATTATTATCATTATTATTATCATTATTATTATCATTATTATTATCATTATTATTATCATTATTATTATCATTATTATTATCATTATTATTATCATTATTATTATCATTATTATTATCATTATTATTATCATTATTATTATTATTATTATTATTATTATTATTATTATTATTATTATTATTATTATTATTATTATTATTATTATTATCATTATTATTATCATTATTATTATCATTATTATTATCATTATTATTATCATTATTATTATCATTATTATTATCATTATTATTATCATTATTATTATCATTATTATTATCATTATTATTATCATTATTATTATCATTATTATTATCATTATTATTATTATTATTATTATTATTATTATTATTATTATTATTATTATTATTATTATTATTATTATTATTATTATTATTATTATTATCATTATTATTATCATTATTATTATCATTATTATTATCATTATTATTATCATTATTATTATCATTATTATTATTATTATTATTATTATTATTATTATTATTATTATTATTATTATTATTATTATTATTATTATTATTATTATTATTATTATTATTATTATTATTATTATTATTATTATTATTATTATTATTATTATTATTATTATTATTATTATTATTATTATTATTATTATTATTATTATTATTATTATTATTATTATTATTATTATTATTATTATTATTATTATTATTATTATTATTATTATTATTATTATTATTATTATTATTATTATTATTATTATTATTATTATTATTATTATTATTATTATTATTATTATTATTATTATTATTATTATTATTATTATTATTATTATTATTATTATTATTATTATTATTATTATTATTATTATTATTATTATTATTAATATTATTATTATTATTATTATTATTATTATTATTATTATTATTATTATTATTATTATTATTATTATTATTATTATTATTATTATTATTATTATTATTATTATTATTATTATTATTATTATTATTATTATTATTATTATTATTATTATTATTATTATTATTATTATTATTATTATTATTATTATTATTATTATTATTATTATTATTATTATTATTATTATTATTATTATTATTATTATTATTATTATTATTATTATTATTATTATTATTATTATTATTATTATTATTATTATTATTATTATTATTATTATTATTATTATTATTATTATTATTATTATTATTATTATTATTATTATTATTATTATTATTATTATTATTATTATTATTATTATTATTATTATTATTATTATTATTATTATTATTATTATTATTATTATTATTATTATTATTATTATTATTATTATTATTATTATTATTATTATTATTATTATTATTATTATTATTATTATTATTATTATTATTATTATTATTATTATTATTATTATTATTATTATTATTATTATTATTATTATTATTATTATTATTATTATTATTATTATTATTATTATTATTATTATTATTATTATTATTATTATTATTATTATTATTATTATTATTATTATTATTATTATTATTATTATTATTATTATTATTATTATTATTATTATTATTATTATTATTATTATTATTATTATTATTATTATTATTATTATTATTATTATTATTATTATTATTATTATTATTATTATTATTATTATTATTCATATCTGGAGAACCGATCCTTATTATACGACACTCTCGAAGGACAGCGGAAAATTCCTGTCACTTCTGGTGCTGCTCAAGGTTCTGTCCTTGGGCCAGACCTTTGGAATATTTCCTACGACGGTCTGCTAAGATGCGACATGCCCGACGAGACCTGCCTTGTTGGTTACGCTGACGATGTCGCTGCTCTCATTGCAGCTAGAGACCTGGATCAAGCTCAGCTTAAACTGAATCAGGTGATGCGCAGAGTGAACAGGTGGATGCAAGATCACAGCTTGTCACTGGCACTTAGCAAAACCGAAATCGTTGTCCTCACGAAAAAGCACATAGAGACGATCGTACCGATGCATTTAGGGGAACTCCAGATAGAGACCAGACCCTCAGCTAGATACCTCGGAGTGATGATCGACAGTAAGATGAGCTTCAGAGAGCAGATTCGACGTACCGCTGAAAAAGCCGCCAGAGGAGTAGCTTCTCTCAGTGGTCTCATGGCCAACACTGGTGGTCCACGCTCAAGTAAACGAAGGCTTCTTATGTCGTCTGTAAACTCTGTTCTTCTTTACGGATCGGAGGTTTGGGCGCATGTTCTAAGTAAAGAGTGCTACCGGAACCAGCTTGCACGAGTGCAGCGCCTGGGTGCTCTACGTATTGCCTCGGCATACCGCACGGTTTCTGAGCCAGCTATACTGGTAATAGCAGGAATAGCCCCCATTCACCTACTAGCACGTGAACGACAGGCGATCTACCAGAGAAACCGCGAAAATGAGAGAGATACTCTCGCTGCAGAAGAGCGGGACCACACTTTCAATGACTGGCAGGCCAACTGGGATGCAGAGCCAAGAGGGCGATGGACCAAAAGGCTAATACCAAATATTAGACCGTGGGCTGAGAGAGAACATGGTGAGGTGGGATACTTCTTGACCCAACTCCTTTCTGGTCATGGGTATTTCCGCCACTACCTCCACAAGATCGGAAGGACTGAAAGCCCGGATTGCCTTTATTGCCCAGGTGTCGTCGATACCGTAGAGCACACCTTCTTCACCTGCAGTAGGTGGCATGACCGCCGAACCTCACTGGTGTCCATGATCGGACCTTGCAATCCGGATACTTTCGAGGATGTCATACTTCGTAATGGAAATACTTG
>OY293831.1:47150768-47165768 GCA_958507055.1 Crioceris asparagi
GCTAGGGGAAGGAACCCCAAATAACAAACCAAAAATGAGTAGTGAGTCTATTAACTTATTACCCCAGGCGGGCGTTGCCGACAGGCAAAATCCCGCCGCCGATTCCGATCGGGTGCAAGCCCCGGTGGTCGGCGCAGACCCCACGGATTCTGGGGGGGGCCAACCTCACTTAACATCGGCTGAAACAAAGAAGCTGCTGCTGCAACTAGAGACAACAGAAAGGGCGATTGAAAAGCAATCTACGCTTATCAAAGA
Source organism: Crioceris asparagi (assembly GCA_958507055.1). NCBI lineage: Eukaryota > Metazoa > Arthropoda > Insecta > Coleoptera > Chrysomelidae > Crioceris > Crioceris asparagi. Next base: position 47,151,024 of record OY293831.1, read on the forward strand.
CCTTATGGTAGTCATGATAGCAGCACTAAAGAAACAGCCCAACGTTAATAACTCTATCAAGCAAGGGTTACCAAAGCTTGAAGAGTATTTCGACTGTTTGATTTACTCCACGAAGGAGGCTCTCAAAACTAAAAAGGAAATAACTGAAGGTGCTATTTTCTCACTGCAGCGAGAGATTGTTCAGAGGTCTCGTACGCACTCCGAGCCAAACAGCTCAAATTCGAAGAGGAAAGCGGCAAGTCCCCCGACATCACTTCAGAACGAGAAAAGAAAGAAAGAAGGTGAACATTCTTTGCAAAGTTCTGATTGTAAAAAAGTGCAAAGGAAGAAAAGCTCCAGAGGCAAGGAACCAAACGAACCCGTTAATCAGTTCCCTGATAAGGATCCTCGAAAAAAAAAACGGAAGGAAAAGTCTCGGCCAGAGGCAATTATTATTAGATCTTCGGATGGTAAGACATACGCTGAGGTGCTGAGCGATATTCGAAGCAAAGTTCGACCCGCGGACATGGGTGTAAATGTCAAATCTGTCAGGAAGACTCGGTCTGGCGAGGTTCTTGTTGAGCTTGGCCCTGGAACAAGAAACAAATCTGTTTTCGGGGATGCACTCCAAACTATTCTGGGTGAAAATGGAACAGTCCGTTGCATCGAGCCAAAGTCATCCATCGAACTTAGAGACCTGGACGAACTCACCACAGAAGAGGAGGTAGCTGCTGCTGTCAATAACGCACTAATGAAGACTGTAGATTCAAAGATTTTCGTATCTAAACCAAACACCCGTGGGCAGAAAATGGCTATCCTTACACTTTCTGAAACAGATGCGAAACTATTGCTGTCAAAGTGTCACTTGAAGATAGGATGGGTTAGTTGTCGTATTCGCTCTAAAGTGGTGGTAAACAGGTGTTACAAATGCCTGGGATTTGGCCACGTGGCCAGAAAATGCGATGGTCCAGATCGAAGCAACGCTTGTTACAAATGTGGTAGCGTGGGACACAAGGCGAGTACCTGCAAATCTGAACCATCCTGCATTCTTTGTTCCAGCGTCAATACCGCTCCTAACGAATCCCAGCATGTTTCCGGATCTAGCCGATGCCGGTTCTATAGGGAGGCAGTAGAGAAGCTAAAACCTCGTACGAAATGATTAAAATAATTCAACTAAATATGCAGCGAAGCAAAACAGCTGACCACCTGCTTTCCCAGTTCGCCGCTGAGCGTGGAGCTGATATCCTGCTGCTGAGTGTACAATATAGGAACAAAACCTCACGCTTTTGGTTTTCTGACGATACGGATACTGCATCAATCTGGGTTTTTAACTCCAGAAATGTCCCTATTTCGAGCACTGGCACAGGCAACGGTTTTGTGTGGTTAAAGAGTAAAAATATCTTCTTTTTCTCTTGCTATTTAACTCCAAACCAGTCTATAGCAAACTACCGCCAGATGATAGACAGTCTAGAAGACGAGATCAGAAACACCACTGGCAGTATTATTCTCGCTGGCGATTTCAATGCCCGAGCAGTTAACTGGGGAATGCCACGAACAAATACGAGGGGCCAGTATCTACTGGAAATGGCAGCAAGAACTGGCCTTCAGATCCTCAACGTGGGGGATGTGTCCACCTTTCGCCGTCCAGGATATGGTGAGACGATTCCAGATGTTTCGCTTGCGTCAGAAAGTATTCTACAACACATATCCGACTGGCATGTTGTCGAAGAGTACACAGCAAGTGATCATATGGCAATTACCTTCAAGTTAAATCCCACTGAAAGAGCTGCCGTGGTGTCTCATCGTCCTTCCTCTTCACTGAGACGATGGAACATCAATCGCATCAACCGTGAATTATTCTCGAAACTTATCACAGGCAGAGCGATTAAAAATAACTGTAGTGTAGAAGAAGTCTGTTCCGATGTAATGGATAAGATCTCTACTGCATGCGACAAATCCATACTGAAGACACAATTTCGTCATGGAAAGAAGCCAGCTTACTGGTGGTCTCCTGAGATCGCTTCACTTCGGAAGAAATGCCTCAGCCTTCGCCGGGCAGCACAGCGCGCCCGTAATCGCCCTGAAGCGAACGAAAAATCGGTGGACCATAAAGCCGCAAAGCGGGAGCTCCGCCGGGCTATTAACCTGAGCAAAGTGCGGTGTTGGAGGGAACTCTGTGAAGATATCGATAACGACCCTTGGGGAATGGGATACAAGATAGTTACCCAGAAACTAGGTGCTCGCACTCCACCTGCTGTCATGGAGCCAAATGTCATGGCTAAGGTAGTTAACGATTTATTCCCAATACACCCGCCACGTCCTTCTAGGGTTTTTAGGGAACTAGGTAATATCGATCCTTTTCGAGAAGAGGAGCTGACCAGCGCTGTCCAGTCCCTGCACAATAAGAAATCCCCAGGCCCCGATGGCATTCCAGCCGAGGTCCTAAAGTTAGTCGTCGAACTAAATCCAACGCTTCTTTTGGATATGTTCAACAGGTGTCTACTCGACGGCGTCTTCTTTTCCTCGTGGAAAGAAGCACGACTTGTACTTATCCCTAAGAAAAATGGCATTCTAGGAGCTCCGTCATCTTATCGTCCCCTTTGCATGCTAAATACCACAGGCAAGGTCCTCGAAAAACTGCTGAAGTCCCGGATCAACCATGCCATTGTAGCTGCCGGCGACATATCGGCACACCAGCACGGCTTCAGGCCTGGCCACTCGACCATGGACGCTATCCAGGAAGTAGTTGACGCGGTACAAAAGGCAGAAAACCACAACCATTGGTCACGACGAGTAGTTCTACTGGTCACCCTAGACGTTCGCAATGCCTTCAACTCCGTCAGGTGGACAAATATGTTATCGGCACTTGAGCAATCATTCCGTGTACCCTTATACCTTATTCGAATGATCGACTCATACCTGAAGAACCGATTTCTACTCTACGACACGCTTGAAGGACAACAGAAAATTTCTGTCACTTCTGGAGCAGCTCAAGGTTCAATCCTTGGACCAGACCTATGGAACGCTTCGTATGACGGTCTGCTTAGATGTGAGATGCCTGACGAGACTTGCCTTGTTGGCTACGCAGACGACGTTGCTGCTCTCATTGCAGCTAGAGATACGGACCAAGCACAGCTTAAGCTGAACCAAGTCATGCGAAGGATTAACAGGTGGATGCATGATCACGGTTTGTCGCTGGCTCTCAGCAAGACAGAAATTGTTGTTCTTACAAAGAAACGTATAGAAACAATTATCCCAATGCATGTAGATAATTTTGAAATACAAACTAAACCTTCAGCCAAATACCTCGGGATGATGATCGACACTAAGATGATTTTCAGGGAACAGATTCAACACACCGCAGACAAAGCCGCCAGAGCCATAGGTTCCCTCAGTAGGCTGATGGCCAATGTTGGCGGCCCACGTCCTAGCAGGCGAAGGCTTCTCATCTCGTCTGTTAACTCAGTCCTCTTGTATGGAGCGGAGATTTGGGCACATGTCCTAAACAAGACATGCTACCGCAACCAGCTCCTACGAGTCCAACGACTGGGCGCTTTACGAGTTGCTTCTGCGTACCGCACCGTTTCCGAGCCAGCTATTCTGGTAATAGCTGGAATAGTTCCTATTCACTTTCTGGCTCGTGAACGACAGGCCATCTATAGAAGAAAGCACGAAAATGACAGAGGGGCTACTGCCGCTGAAGAACGAGACCGCACCTTTACCTACTGGCAGGCCAGCTGGGAGGAGGAAACAAGGGGGCGATGGACCTCAAGGTTAATACCAGAACTTAGACCTTGGGCTGAAAGAAAACACGGAGAGGTGGGATACTATTTGACCCAACTTCTTTCGGGTCATGGGTATTTTCGTTATTACCTCCACAAGATGGGAAAGACTGAGAGTGCTGAATGTCTCTATTGCCCGGGCGTCATCGATACCGCAGAGCATACCTTCTTTATCTGCAGTAAGTGGCACGAACGACGATCCTCACTAATGGCTGGGATCGGAACATTTGAACCGGATACTCTGGTGAAGGTTATGCTTCGTGACAGTGACTCCTGGAACCAGGTGATCCGTTTCACGGAAGCATTGCTTAAAGCCAAAAAGGCTGATCTTGATCGGCCCTAAACTTGGTAGATGACAAAGACGACGAACTCAAAGAGCCAACAACTTTGGCCTAACCTTGATAATGTGTCAAACGGTCTCAGGTTAGTGCCTTCGGAGAAGAGGGGGTTTTTAGCAGGTAGTCCGTCAGACCTCAAGTTCTTGAGCAGCCGGGAGCCCTGCACTACTGTACGAAATTCCTAATCGTACAGTGTGCGTAAATGCATTTCCCTCCTCAAAAAAAAAAAAAAAAAAAAAAAAAAATTATTATTATTATTATTATTATTATTATTATTATTATTATTATTATTATTATTATTATTATTATTATTATTATTATTATTATTATTATTATTATTATATTATTATTATTATTATTATTATTATTATTATTATTATTATATTATTATTATTATTATTATTATTATTATTATTATTATTATTATTATTATTATTATTATTATTATTATTATTATTATTATTATTATTATTATTATTATTATTATTATTATTATTATTATTATTATTATTATTATTATTATTATTATTATTATTATTATTATTATTATTATTATTATTATTATTATTATTATTATTATTATTATTATTATTATTATTATTATTATTATTATTATTATTATTATTATTATTATTATTATTATTATTATTATTATTATTATTATTATTATTATTATTATTATTATTATTATTATTATTATTATTATTATTATTATTATTATTATTATTATTATTATTATTATTATTATTATTATTATTATTATTATTATTATTATTATTATTATTATTATTATTATTATTATTATTATTATTTTTATTATTATTATTATTATTATTATTATTATTATTATTATTATTATTATTATTATTATTATTATTATTATTATTATTATTATTATTATTATTATTATTATTATTATTATTATTATTATTATTATTATTATTATTATTATTATTATTATTATTATTATTATTATTATTATTATTATTATTATTATTATTATTATTATTATTATTATTATTATTATTATTATTATTATTATTATTATTATTATTATTATTATTATTATTATTATTATTATTATTATTATTATTATTATTATTATTATTATTATTATTATTATTATTATTATTATTATTATTATTATTATTATTATTATTATTATTATTATTATTATTATTATTATTATTATTATTATTATTATTATTATTATTATTATTATTATTATTATTATTATTATTATTATTATTATTATTATTATTATTATTATTATTATTATTATTATTATTATTATTATTATTATTATTATTATTATTATTATTATTATTATTATTATTATTATTATTATTATTATTATTATTATTATTATTATTATTATTATTATTATTATTATTATTATTATTATTATTATTATTATTATTATTATTATTATTATTATTATTATTATTATTATTATTATTATTATTATTATTATTATTATTATTATTATTATTATTATTATTATTATTATTATTATTATTATTATTATTATTATTATTATTATTATTATTATTATTATTATTATTATTATTATTATTATTATTATTATTATTATTATTATTATTATTATTATTATTATTATTATTATTATTATTATTATTATTATTATTATTATTATTATTATTATTATTATTATTATTATTATTATTATTATTATTATTATTATTATTATTATTATTATTATTATTATTATTATTATTATTATTATTATTATTATTATTATTATTATTATTATTATTATTATTATTATTATTATTATTATTATTATTATTATTATTATTATTATTATTATTATTATTATTATTATTATTATTATTATTATTATTATTATTATTATTATTATTATTATTATTATTATTATTATTATTATTATTATTATTATTATTATTATTATTATTATTATTATTATTATTATTATTATTATTATTATTATTATTATTATTATTATTATTATTATTATTATTATTATTATTATTATTATTATTATTATTATTATTATTATTATTATTATTATTATTATTATTATTATTATTATTATTATTATTATTATTATTATTATTATTATTATTATTATTATTATTATTATTATTATTATTATTATTATTATTATTATTATTATTATTATTATTATTATTATTATTATTATTATTATTATTATTATTATTATTATTATTATTATTATTATTATTATTATTATTATTATTATTATTATTATTATTATTATTATTATTATTATTATTATTATTATTATTATTATTATTATTATTATTATTATTATTATTATTATTATTATTATTATTATTATTATTATTATTATTATTATTATTATTATTATTATTATTATTATTATTATTATTATTATTATTATTATTATTATTATTATTATTATTATTATTATTATTATTATTATTATTATTATTATTATTATTATTATTATTATTATTATTATTATTATTATTATTATTATTATTATTATTATTATTATTATTATTATTATTATTATTATTATTATTATTATTATTATTATTATTATTATTATTATTATTATTATTATTATTATTATTATTATTATTATTATTATTATTATTATTATTATTATTATTATTATTATTATTATTATTATTATTATTATTATTATTATTATTATTATTATTATTATTATTATTATTATTATTATTATTATTATTATTATTATTATTATTATTATTATTATTATTATTATTATTATTATTATTATTATTATTATTATTATTATTATTATTATTATTATTATTATTATTATTATTATTATTATTATTATTATTATTATTATTATTATTATTATTATTATTATTATTATTATTATTATTATTATTATTATTATTATTATTATTATTATTATTATTATTATTATTATTATTATTATTATTATTATTATTATTATTATTATTATTATTATTATTATTATTATTATTATTATTATTATTATTATTATTATTATTATTATTATTATTATTATTATTATTATTATTATTATTATTATTATTATTATTATTATTATTATTATTATTATTATTATTATTATTATTATTATTATTATTATTATTATTATTATTATTATTATTATTATTATTATTATTATTATTATTATTATTATTATTATTATTATTATTATTATTATTATTATTATTATTATTATTATTATTATTATTATTATTATTATTATTATTATTATTATTATTATTATTATTATTATTATTATTATTATTATTATTATTATTATTATTATTATTATTATTATTATTATTATTATTATTATTATTATTATTATTATTATTATTATTATTATTATTATTCATATCTGGAGAACCGATCCTTATTATACGACACTCTCGAAGGACAGCGGAAAATTCCTGTCACTTCTGGTGCTGCTCAAGGTTCTGTCCTTGGGCCAGACCTTTGGAATATTTCCTACGACGGTCTGCTAAGATGCGACATGCCCGACGAGACCTGCCTTGTTGGTTACGCTGACGATGTCGCTGCTCTCATTGCAGCTAGAGACCTGGATCAAGCTCAGCTTAAACTGAATCAGGTGATGCGCAGAGTGAACAGGTGGATGCAAGATCACAGCTTGTCACTGGCACTTAGCAAAACCGAAATCGTTGTCCTCACGAAAAAGCACATAGAGACGATCGTACCGATGCATTTAGGGGAACTCCAGATAGAGACCAGACCCTCAGCTAGATACCTCGGAGTGATGATCGACAGTAAGATGAGCTTCAGAGAGCAGATTCGACGTACCGCTGAAAAAGCCGCCAGAGGAGTAGCTTCTCTCAGTGGTCTCATGGCCAACACTGGTGGTCCACGCTCAAGTAAACGAAGGCTTCTTATGTCGTCTGTAAACTCTGTTCTTCTTTACGGATCGGAGGTTTGGGCGCATGTTCTAAGTAAAGAGTGCTACCGGAACCAGCTTGCACGAGTGCAGCGCCTGGGTGCTCTACGTATTGCCTCGGCATACCGCACGGTTTCTGAGCCAGCTATACTGGTAATAGCAGGAATAGCCCCCATTCACCTACTAGCACGTGAACGACAGGCGATCTACCAGAGAAACCGCGAAAATGAGAGAGATACTCTCGCTGCAGAAGAGCGGGACCACACTTTCAATGACTGGCAGGCCAACTGGGATGCAGAGCCAAGAGGGCGATGGACCAAAAGGCTAATACCAAATATTAGACCGTGGGCTGAGAGAGAACATGGTGAGGTGGGATACTTCTTGACCCAACTCCTTTCTGGTCATGGGTATTTCCGCCACTACCTCCACAAGATCGGAAGGACTGAAAGCCCGGATTGCCTTTATTGCCCAGGTGTCGTCGATACCGTAGAGCACACCTTCTTCACCTGCAGTAGGTGGCATGACCGCCGAACCTCACTGGTGTCCATGATCGGACCTTGCAATCCGGATACTTTCGAGGATGTCATACTTCGTAATGGAAATACTTGGAACAGTGTAGTCAATTTCACTGAAACACTACTCAAAGCCAAAAAGGCTGACCTAGATCGGCCTTAACATGCCAAACTTTTCAAACGTCGAGCGAAAGGGCTAATGATCATCGGCCTAACCTTGATAATGTGTCAAACGGTCTCAGGTTAGTGCCATCGGAGAAGAGGGGGTTTTTAGCAGGTAGTCTATCAGATTTCGTGTTTTTCGAACTGACAGGAGTCCTGCACTACTGTACGAGCTGCTTTACCGTATAGCGTGCGTAAATGCATTTCCCTCCTCCACACAAAAAAAAAAAAAAAAAAAAAAAAATTATTATTATTATTATTATTATTATTATTATTATTATTATTATTATTATTATTATTATTATTATTATTATTATTATTATTATTATTATTATTATTATTATTATTATTATTATTATTATTATTCTTCTTTATCTGCAGTAAGTGGCACGAACGACGATCCTCACTAATGGCTGGGATCGGAACATTTGAACCGGATACTCTGGTGAAGGTTATGCTTCGTGACAGTGACTCCTGGAACCAGGTGATCCGTTTCACGGAAGCATTGCTTAAAGCCAAAAAGGCTGATCTTGATCGGCCCTAAACTTGGTAGATGACAAAGACGACGAACTCAAAGAGCCAACAACTTTGGCCTAACCTTGATAATGTGTCAAACGGTCTCAGGTTAGTGCCTTCGGAGAAGAGGGGGTTTTTAGCAGGTAGTCCGTCAGACCTCAAGTTCTTGAGCAGCCGGGAGCCCTGCACTACTGTACGAAATTCCTAATCGTACAGTGTGCGTAAATGCATTTCCCTCCTCAACACACAAAAAAAAAAAAAAAAAAAAAAAAAAAAAAAAAAATTATTATTATTATTATTATTATTACTATTATTATTATTATTATTATTATTATTATTATTATTATTATTATTATTATTATTATTATTATTATCATTATTATTATCATTATTATTATCATTATTATTATCATTATTATTATCATTATTATTATCATTATTATTATCATTATTATTATCATTATTATTATCTTTATTATTATCATTATTATTATCATTATTATTATCATTATTATTATCATTATTATTATCATTATTATTATCATTATTATTATCATTATTATTATCATTATTATTATCATTATTATTATTATTATTATTATTATTATTATTATTATTATTATTATTATTATTATTATTATTATTATTATTATCATTATTATTATCATTATTATTATCATTATTATTATCATTATTATTATCATTATTATTATCATTATTATTATCATTATTATTATCATTATTATTATCATTATTATTATCATTATTATTATCATTATTATTATCATTATTATTATCATTATCATTATTATTATTATTATTATTATTATTATTATTATTATTATTATTATTATTATTATTATTATTATTATTATTATTATTATTATTATTATTATTATTATTATTATTATTATTATTATTATTATTATTATTATTATTATTATTATTATTATTATTATTATTATTATTATTATTATTATTATTATTATTATTATTATTATTATTATTATTATTATTATTATTATTATTATTATTATTATTATTATTATTATTATTATTATTATTATTATTATTATTATTATTATTATTATTATTATTATTATTATTATTATTATTATTATTATTATTATTATTATTATTATTATTATTATTATTATTATTATTATTATTATTATTATTATTATTATTATTATTATTATTATTATTATTATTATTATTATTATTATTATTATTATTATTATTATTATTATTATTATTATTATTATTATTATTATTATTATTATTATTATTATTATTATTATTATTATTATTATTATTATTATTATTATTATTATTATTATTATTATTATTATTATTATTATTATTATTATTATTATTATTATTATTATTATTATTATTATTATTATTATTATTATTATTATTATTATTATTATTATTATTATTATTATTATTATTATTATTATTATTATTATTATTATTATTATTATTATTATTATTATTATTATTATTATTATTATTATTATTATTATTATTATTATTATTATTATTATTATTATTATTATTATTATTATTATTATTATTATTATTATTATTATTATTATTATTATTATTATTATTATTATTATTATTATTATTATTATTATTATTATTATTATTATTATTATTATTATTATTATTATTATTATTATTATTATTATTATTATTATTATTATTATTATTATTATTATTATTATTATTATTATTATTATTATTATTATTATTATTATTATTATTATTATTATTATTATTATTATTATTATTATTATTATTATTATTATTATTATTATTATTATTATTATTATTATTATTATTATTATTATTATTATTATTATTATTATTATTATTATTATTATTATTATTATTATTATTATTATTATTATTATTATTATTATTATTATTATTATTATTATTATTATTATTATTATTATTATTATTATTATTATTATTATTATTATTATTATTATTATTATTATTATTATTATTATTATTATTATTATTATTATTATTATTATTATTATTATTATTATTATTATTATTATTATTATTATTATTATTATTATTATTATTATTATTATTATTATTATTATTATTATTATTATTATTATTATTATTATTATTATTATTATTATTATTATTATTATTATTATTATTATTATTATTATTATTATTATTATTATTATTATTATTATTATTATTATTATTATTATTATTATTATTATTATTATTATTATTATTATTATTATTATTATTATTATTATTATTATTATTATTATTATTATTATTATTATTATTATTATTATTATTATTATTATTATTATTATTATTATTATTATTATTATTATTATTATTATTATTATTATTATTATTATTATTATTATTATTATTATTATTATTATTATTATTATTATTATTATTATTATTATTATTATTATTATTATTATTATTATTATTATTATTATTATTATTATTATTATTATTATTATTATTTTTATTATTATTATTATTATTATTATTATTATTATTATTATTATTATTATTATTATTATTATTATTATTATTATTATTATTATTCATATCTGGAGAACCGATCCTTATTATACGACACTCTCGAAGGACAGCGGAAAATTCCTGTCACTTCTGGTGCTGCTCAAGGTTCTGTCCTTGGGCCAGACCTTTGGAATATTTCCTACGACGGTCTGCTAAGATGCGACATGCCCGACGAGACCTGCCTTGTTGGTTACGCTGACGATGTCGCTGCTCTCATTGCAGCTAGAGACCTGGATCAAGCTCAGCTTAAACTGAATCAGGTGATGCGCAGAGTGAACAGGTGGATGCAAGATCACAGCTTGTCACTGGCACTTAGCAAAACCGAAATCGTTGTCCTCACGAAAAAGCACATAGAGACGATCGTACCGATGCATTTAGGGGAACTCCAGATAGAGACCAGACCCTCAGCTAGATACCTCGGAGTGATGATCGACAGTAAGATGAGCTTCAGAGAGCAGATTCGACGTACCGCTGAAAAAGCCGCCAGAGGAGTAGCTTCTCTCAGTGGTCTCATGGCCAACACTGGTGGTCCACGCTCAAGTAAACGAAGGCTTCTTATGTCGTCTGTAAACTCTGTTCTTCTTTACGGATCGGAGGTTTGGGCGCATGTTCTAAGTAAAGAGTGCTACCGGAACCAGCTTGCACGAGTGCAGCGCCTGGGTGCTCTACGTATTGCCTCGGCATACCGCACGGTTTCTGAGCCAGCTATACTGGTAATAGCAGGAATAGCCCCCATTCACCTACTAGCACGTGAACGACAGGCGATCTACCAGAGAAACCGCGAAAATGAGAGAGATACTCTCGCTGCAGAAGAGCGGGACCACACTTTCAATGACTGGCAGGCCAACTGGGATGCAGAGCCAAGAGGGCGATGGACCAAAAGGCTAATACCAAATATTAGACCGTGGGCTGAGAGAGAACATGGTGAGGTGGGATACTTCTTGACCCAACTCCTTTCTGGTCATGGGTATTTCCGCCACTACCTCCACAAGATCGGAAGGACTGAAAGCCCGGATTGCCTTTATTGCCCAGGTGTCGTCGATACCTACCTCCACAAGATCGGAAGGACTGAAAGCCCGGATTGCCTTTATTGCCCAGGTGTCGTCGATACCGTAGAGCACACCTTCTTCACCTGCAGTAGGTGGCATGACCGCCGAACCTCACTGGTGTCCATGATCGGACCTTGCAATCCGGATACTTTCGAGGATGTCATACTTCGTAATGGAAATACTTGGAACAGTGTAGTCAATTTCACTGAAACACTACTCAAAGCCAAAAAGGCTGACCTAGATCGGCCTTAACATGCCAAACTTTTCAAACGTCGAGCGAAAGGGCTAATGATCATCGGCCTAACCTTGATAATGTGTCAAACGGTCTCAGGTTAGTGCCATCGGAGAAGAGGGGGTTTTTAGCAGGTAGTCTATCAGATTTCGTGTTTTTCGAACTGACAGGAGTCCTGCACTACTGTACGAGCTGCTTTACCGTATAGCGTGCGTAAATGCATTTCCCTCCTCCACACAAAAAAAAAAGAAAAAAAAAAAAAAATTATTATTATTATTATTATTATTATTATTATTATTATTATTATTATTATTATTATTATTATTATTATTATTATTATTATTATTATTATTATTATTATTATTATTCTTCTTTATCTGCAGTAAGTGGCACGAACGACGATCCTCACTAATGGCTGGGATCGGAACATTTGAACCGGATACTCTGGTGAAGGTTATGCTTCGTGACAGTGACTCCTGGAACCAGGTGATCCGTTTCACGGAAGCATTGCTTAAAGCCAAAAAGGCTGATCTTGATCGGCCCTAAACTTGGTAGATGACAAAGACGACGAACTCAAAGAGCCAAGAACTTTGGCCTAACCTTGATAATGTGTCAAACGGTCTCAGGTTAGTGCCTTCGGAGAAGAGGGGGTTTTTAGCAGGTAGTCCGTCAGACCTCAAGTTCTTGAGCAGCCGGGAGCCCTGCACTACTGTACGAAATTCCTAATCGTACAGTGTGCGTAAATGCATTTCCCTCCTCAACACACAAAAAAAAAAAAAAAAAAAAAAAAAAAAAAAAAAAAAAAAAAAATTATTATTATTATTATTATTATTACTATTATTATTATTATTATTATTATTATTATTATTATTATTATTATTATTATTATCATTATTATTATCATTATTATTATTATTATTATTATTATTATTATTATCATTATTATTATTATTATTATTATTATTATCATTATTATTATCATTATTATTATCATTATTATTATCATTATTATTATCATTATTATTATCATTATTATTATCATTATTATTATCATTATTATTATCATTATTATTATCATTATTATTATCATTATTATTATCATTATTATTATCATTATTATTATCATTATTATTATCATTATTATTATTATTATTATTATTATTATTATTATTATTATTATTATTATTATTATTATTATTATTATTATTATCATTATTATTATCATTATTATTATCATTATTATTATCATTATTATTATCATTATTATTATCATTATTATTATCATTATTATTATCATTATTATTATTATTATTATCATTATTATTATTATTATTATTATTATTATTATTATTATTATTATTATTATTATTATTATTATTATTATTATTATTAATATTATTATTATTATTATTATTATTATTATTATTATTATTATTATTATTATTATTATTATTATTATTATTATTATTATTATTATTATTATTATTATTATTATTATTATTATTATTATTATTATTATTATTATTATTATTATTATTATTATTATTATTATTATTATTATTATTATTATTATTATTATTATTATTATTATTATTATTATTATTATTATTATTATTATTATTATTATTATTATTATTATTATTATTATTATTATTATTATTATTATTATTATTATTATT
>OY293831.1:47173268-47180314 GCA_958507055.1 Crioceris asparagi
CAGGCAAAATCCCGCCGCCGATTCCGATCGGGTGCAAGCCCCGGTGGTCGGCGCAGACCCCACGGATTCTGGGGGGGGCCAACCTCACTTAACATCGGCTGAAACAAAGAAGCTGCTGCTGCAACTAGAGACAACAGAAAGGGCGATTGAAAAGCAATCTACGCTTATCAAAGACCTTATGGTAGTCATGATAGCAGCACTAAAGAAACAGCCCAACGTTAATAACTCTATCAAGCAAGGGTTACCAAAGCTTGAAGAGTATTTCGACTGTTTGATTTACTCCACGAAGGAGGCTCTCAAAACTAAAAAGGAAATAACTGAAGGTGCTATTTTCTCACTGCAGCGAGAGATTGTTCAGAGGTCTCGTACGCACTCCGAGCCAAACAGCTCAAATTCGAAGAGGAAAGCGGCAAGTCCCCCGACATCACTTCAGAACGAGAAAAGAAAGAAAGAAGGTGAACATTCTTTGCAAAGTTCTGATTGGAAAAAAGTGCAAAGGAAGAAAAGCTCCAGAGGCAAGGAACCAAACGAACCCGTTAATCAGTTCCCTGATAAGGATCCTCGAAAAAAAAAACGGAAGGAAAAGTCTCGGCCAGAGGCAATTATTATTAGATCTTCGGATGGTAAGACATACGCTGAGGTGCTGAGCGATATTCGAAGCAAAGTTCGACCCGCGGACATGGGTGTAAATGTCAAATCTGTCAGGAAGACTCGGTCTGGCGAGGTTCTTGTTGAGCTTGGCCCTGGAACAAGAAACAAATCTGTTTTCGGGGATGCACTCCAAACTATTCTGGGTGAAAATGGAACAGTCCGTTGCATCGAGCCAAAGTCATCCATCGAACTTAGAGACCTGGACGAACTCACCACAGAAGAGGAGGTAGCTGCTGCTGTCAATAACGCACTAATGAAGACTGTAGATTCAAAGATTTTCGTATCTAAACCAAACACCCGTGGGCAGAAAATGGCTATCCTTACACTTTCTGAAACAGATGCGAAACTATTGCTGTCAAAGTGTCACTTGAAGATAGGATGGGTTAGTTGTCGTATTCGCTCTAAAGTGGTGGTAAACAGGTGTTACAAATGCCTGGGATTTGGCCACGTGGCCAGAAAATGCGATGGTCCAGATCGAAGCAACGCTTGTTACAAATGTGGTAGCGTGGGACACAAGGCGAGTACCTGCAAATCTGAACCATCCTGCATTCTTTGTTCCAGCGTCAATACCGCTCCTAACGAATCCCAGCATGTTTCCGGATCTAGCCGATGCCGGTTCTATAGGGAGGCAGTAGAGAAGCTAAAACCTCGTACGAAATGATTAAAATAATTCAACTAAATATGCAGCGAAGCAAAACAGCTGACCACCTGCTTTCCCAGTTCGCCGCTGAGCGTGGAGCTGATATCCTGCTGCTGAGTGTACAATATAGGAACAAAACCTCACGCTTTTGGTTTTCTGACGATACGGATACTGCATCAATCTGGGTTTTTAACTCCAGAAATGTCCCTATTTCGAGCACTGGCACAGGCAACGGTTTTGTGTGGTTAAAGAGTAAAAATATCTTCTTTTTCTCTTGCTATTTAACTCCAAACCAGTCTATAGCAAACTACCGCCAGATGATAGACAGTCTAGAAGACGAGATCAGAAACACCACTGGCAGTATTATTCTCGCTGGCGATTTCAATGCCCGAGCAGTTAACTGGGGAATGCCACGAACAAATACGAGGGGCCAGTATCTACTGGAAATGGCAGCAAGAACTGGCCTTCAGATCCTCAACGTGGGGGATGTGTCCACCTTTCGCCGTCCAGGATATGGTGAGACGATTCCAGATGTTTCGCTTGCGTCAGAAAGTATTCTACAACACATATCCGACTGGCATGTTGTCGAAGAGTACACAGCAAGTGATCATATGGCAATTACCTTCAAGTTAAATCCCACTGAAAGAGCTGCCGTGGTGTCTCATCGTCCTTCCTCTTCACTGAGACGATGGAACATCAATCGCATCAACCGTGAATTATTCTCGAAACTTATCACAGGCAGAGCGATTAAAAATAACTGTAGTGTAGAAGAAGTCTGTTCCGATGTAATGGATAAGATCTCTACTGCATGCGACAAATCCATACTGAAGACACAATTTCGTCATGGAAAGAAGCCAGCTTACTGGTGGTCTCCTGAGATCGCTTCACTTCGGAAGAAATGCCTCAGCCTTCGCCGGGCAGCACAGCGCGCCCGTAATCGCCCTGAAGCGAACGAAAAATCGGTGGACCATAAAGCCGCAAAGCGGGAGCTCCGCCGGGCTATTAACCTGAGCAAAGTGCGGTGTTGGAGGGAACTCTGTGAAGATATCGATAACGACCCTTGGGGAATGGGATACAAGATAGTTACCCAGAAACTAGGTGCTCGCACTCCACCTGCTGTCATGGAGCCAAATGTCATGGCTAAGGTAGTTAACGATTTATTCCCAATACACCCGCCACGTCCTTCTAGGGTTTTTAGGGAACTAGGTAATATCGATCCTTTTCGAGAAGAGGAGCTGACCAGCGCTGTCCAGTCCCTGCACAATAAGAAATCCCCAGGCCCCGATGGCATTCCAGCCGAGGTCCTAAAGTTAGTCGTCGAACTAAATCCAACGCTTCTTTTGGATATGTTCAACAGGTGTCTACTCGACGGCGTCTTCTTTTCCTCGTGGAAAGAAGCACGACTTGTACTTATCCCTAAGAAAAATGGCATTCTAGGAGCTCCGTCATCTTATCGTCCCCTTTGCATGCTAAATACCACAGGCAAGGTCCTCGAAAAACTGCTGAAGTCCCGGATCAACCATGCCATTGTAGCTGCCGGCGACATATCGGCACACCAGCACGGCTTCAGGCCTGGCCACTCGACCATGGACGCTATCCAGGAAGTAGTTGACGCGGTACAAAAGGCAGAAAACCACAACCATTGGTCACGACGAGTAGTTCTACTGGTCACCCTAGACGTTCGCAATGCCTTCAACTCCGTCAGGTGGACAAATATGTTATCGGCACTTGAGCAATCATTCCGTGTACCCTTATACCTTATTCGAATGATCGACTCATACCTGAAGAACCGATTTCTACTCTACGACACGCTTGAAGGACAACAGAAAATTTCTGTCACTTCTGGAGCAGCTCAAGGTTCAATCCTTGGACCAGACCTATGGAACGCTTCGTATGACGGTCTGCTTAGATGTGAGATGCCTGACGAGACTTGCCTTGTTGGCTACGCAGACGACGTTGC
Source organism: Crioceris asparagi (assembly GCA_958507055.1). Lineage (NCBI taxonomy): Eukaryota > Metazoa > Arthropoda > Insecta > Coleoptera > Chrysomelidae > Crioceris > Crioceris asparagi. Next base: position 47,176,520 of record OY293831.1, read on the forward strand.
TGCTCTCATTGCAGCTAGAGATACGGACCAAGCACAGCTTAAGCTGAACCAAGTCATGCGAAGGATTAACAGGTGGATGCATGATCACGGTTTGTCGCTGGCTCTCAGCAAGACAGAAATTGTTGTTCTTACAAAGAAACGTATAGAAACAATTATCCCAATGCATGTAGATAATTTTGAAATACAAACTAAACCTTCAGCCAAATACCTCGGGATGATGATCGACACTAAGATGATTTTCAGGGAACAGATTCAACACACCGCAGACAAAGCCGCCAGAGCCATAGGTTCCCTCAGTAGGCTGATGGCCAATGTTGGCGGCCCACGTCCTAGCAGGCGAAGGCTTCTCATCTCGTCTGTTAACTCAGTCCTCTTGTATGGAGCGGAGATTTGGGCACATGTCCTAAACAAGACATGCTACCGCAACCAGCTCCTACGAGTCCAACGACTGGGCGCTTTACGAGTTGCTTCTGCGTACCGCACCGTTTCCGAGCCAGCTATTCTGGTAATAGCTGGAATAGTTCCTATTCACTTTCTGGCTCGTGAACGACAGGCCATCTATAGAAGAAAGCACGAAAATGACAGAGGGGCTACTGCCGCTGAAGAACGAGACCGCACCTTTACCTACTGGCAGGCCAGCTGGGAGGAGGAAACAAGGGGGCGATGGACCTCAAGGTTAATACCAGAACTTAGACCTTGGGCTGAAAGAAAACACGGAGAGGTGGGATACTATTTGACCCAACTTCTTTCGGGTCATGGGTATTTTCGTTATTACCTCCACAAGATGGGAAAGACTGAGAGTGCTGAATGTCTCTATTGCCCGGGCGTCATCGATACCGCAGAGCATACCTTCTTTATCTGCAGTAAGTGGCACGAACGACGATCCTCACTAATGGCTGGGATCGGAACATTTGAACCGGATACTCTGGTGAAGGTTATGCTTCGTGACAGTGACTCCTGGAACCAGGTGATCCGTTTCACGGAAGCATTGCTTAAAGCCAAAAAGGCTGATCTTGATCGGCCCTAAACTTGGTAGATGACAAAGACGACGAACTCAAAGAGCCAACAACTTTGGCCTAACCTTGATAATGTGTCAAACGGTCTCAGGTTAGTGCCTTCGGAGAAGAGGGGGTTTTTAGCAGGTAGTCCGTCAGACCTCAAGTTCTTGAGCAGCCGGGAGCCCTGCACTACTGTACGAAATTCCTAATCGTACAGTGTGCGTAAATGCATTTCCCTCCTCAAAAAAAAAAAAAAAAAAAAAAAAAATTATTATTATTATTATTATTATTATTATTATTATATTATTATTATTATTATTATTATTATTATTATTATTATTATATTATTATTATTATTATTATTATTATTATTATTATTATTATTATTATTATTATTATTATTATTATTATTATTATTATTATTATTATTATTATTATTATTATTATTATTATTATTATTATTATTATTATTATTATTATTATTATTATTATTATTATTATTATTATTATTATTATTATTATTATTATTATTATTATTATTATTATTATTATTATTATTATTATTATTATTATTATTATTATTATTATTATTATTATTATTATTATTATTATTATTATTATTATTATTATTATTATTATTATTATTATTATTATTATTATTATTATTATTATTATTATTATTATTATTATTATTATTATTATTATTATTATTATTATTATTATTATTATTATTATTATTATTATTATTATTATTATTATTATTATTATTATTATTATTATTATTATTATTATTATTATTATTATTATTATTATTATTATTATTATTATTATTATTATTATTATTATTATTATTATTATTATTATTATTATTATTATTATTATTATTATTATTATTATTATTATTATTATTATTATTATTATTATTATTATTATTATTATTATTATTATTATTATTATTATTATTATTATTATTATTATTATTATTATTATTATTATTATTAATATTATTATTATTATTATTATTATTATTATTATTATTATTATTATTATTATTATTATTATTATTATTATTATTATTATTATTATTATTATTATTATTATTATTATTATTATTATTATTATTATTATTATTATTATTATTATTATTATTATTATTATTATTATTATTATTATTATTATTATTATTATTATTATTATTATTATTATTATTATTATTATTATTATTATTATTATTATTATTATTATTATTATTATTATTATTATTATTATTATTATTATTATTATTATTATTATTATTATTATTATTATTATTATTATTATTATTATTATTATTATTATTATTATTATTATTATTATTATTATTATTATTATTATTATTATTATTATTATTATTATTATTATTATTATTATTATTATTATTATTATTATTATTATTATTATTATTATTATTATTATTATTATTATTATTATTATTATTATTATTATTATTATTATTATTATTATTATTATTATTATTATTATTATTATTATTATTATTATTATTATTATTATTATTATTATTATTATTATTATTATTATTATTATTATTATTATTATTATTATTATTATTATTATTATTATTATTATTATTATTATTATTATTATTATTATTATTATTATTATTATTATTATTATTATTATTATTATTATTATTATTATTATTATTATTATTATTATTATTATTATTATTATTATTATTATTATTATTATTATTATTATTATTATTATTATTATTATTATTATTATTATTATTATTATTATTATTATTATTATTATTATTATTATTATTATTATTATTATTATTATTATTATTATTATTATTATTATTATTATTATTATTATTATTATTATTATTATTATTATTATTATTATTATTATTATTATTATTATTATTATTATTATTATTATTATTATTATTATTATTATTATTATTATTATTATTATTATTATTATTATTATTATTATTATTATTATTATTATTATTATTATTATTATTATTATTATTATTATTATTATTATTATTATTATTATTATTATTATTATTATTATTATTATTATTATTATTATTATTATTATTATTATTATTATTATTATTATTATTATTATTATTATTATTATTATTATTATTATTATTATTATTATTATTATTATTATTATTATTATTATTATTATTATTATTATTATTATTATTATTATTATTATTATTATTCATATCTGGAGAACCGATCCTTATTATACGACACTCTCGAAGGACAGCGGAAAATTCCTGTCACTTCTGGTGCTGCTCAAGGTTCTGTCCTTGGGCCAGACCTTTGGAATATTTCCTACGACGGTCTGCTAAGATGCGACATGCCCGACGAGACCTGCCTTGTTGGTTACGCTGACGATGTCGCTGCTCTCATTGCAGCTAGAGACCTGGATCAAGCTCAGCTTAAACTGAATCAGGTGATGCGCAGAGTGAACAGGTGGATGCAAGATCACAGCTTGTCACTGGCACTTAGCAAAACCGAAATCGTTGTCCTCACGAAAAAGCACATAGAGACGATCGTACCGATGCATTTAGGGGAACTCCAGATAGAGACCAGACCCTCAGCTAGATACCTCGGAGTGATGATCGACAGTAAGATGAGCTTCAGAGAGCAGATTCGACGTACCGCTGAAAAAGCCGCCAGAGGAGTAGCTTCTCTCAGTGGTCTCATGGCCAACACTGGTGGTCCACGCTCAAGTAAACGAAGGCTTCTTATGTCGTCTGTAAACT